>OOFJ01133237.1:0-12399 GCA_900323375.1 Benthosema glaciale | reverse complement strand
TCTATACAAAGAGTCTGTGTCTTGCCTGGCTACACTGCACTTGCACAGTATATGACAGTGACAGTGTATAATTGTATATGGACAGCTCAGTCGTCTCCTCTCAATATTAAAAGCTTAAAAGCTCCACCCACACATTGCAGAGAACATGCAGGCTACAGTCGAGAACCTCCAGCCTTATTGGCCGCAGACTTCCATTAAAAATATGTTTGTGCCATATGGACACAGTGGGACCCTGAGAGAAGATTGATGTGTCTTAAATTAGCCTTAAAGATCACAATGTGTCACAATGCAACGCTTTAGACCAGGGGTTTTGATTGTGAACGAGGGACCACCACCCTGACTTAGAATCAACCTGGGGACCACTTATGTTGGGTGTGAATATGGGCTAAGATTATAGTGCTTTTGCAACACTAGTTGCTATGCATCCCATGTGTATACAACATCCCACTGTTTCTCAATGAATGGTCACTACTGACTACTAATAACTTCCTAATAATAATGAGTTGACTCAACCATGCAGTCCGGTGCACTTCCCCCTCTTGAGGTTCTAATTAACTCCCTTTTAACTCTAATAACTCTAATTTCTCGACCTCCAACTTGTCAGTAAATGACTACATGGATGGTCATCATAGATCACCAGGTCATTCACTTCACAGTTTATCAACTGGACCACATGCTTGAAAACCCCCACCCCATCTGCTCACAACACGCCGCAACACATTTGCAGTGTCCGTCTCATATACAATGCGGCCTCGCGGCGTCGGTTAAATGCTTATTCTTGGCTCATCGCAGAGCACATGTGCCAAAACAATTTTCTCGCTCTGACAATAAATAAAGTATCCCTGATTGACTGAGGGTCTGCGCGGTCACGCTGGAGGAGAATCGACTTGAACCGAGCTTCTCGTCTCCTCGTGAGGTCGGAACCCTCCGCCTTGCTCTCCACATGCTGACTGAGGAGAAGCATTTAAAGAGGCTATTTGGTGGGCAATGTTCTGCCATTTAAAAAAATAGACTGGCCAATTGCTAAGCTGTGTAAGTGGCTTGAGCTTTCTCAGTGTGCACTCTTTCATGGGCCGTTCTGCCCCTCAGACCATAGAAAGGGAGAATTGCCAGGTATTGTATTGTATTGTATTGTATTGTATTGTATTGTATTGTATTGTATTGTATTGTATTGTATTGTATTGTATTGTATTGTATTGTATTGTATTGTATTGTATCGTGGGAGGAAGGTTTTGGGGACTTTTAGAATGTACGGTTCACTGCTGAAGTCCAAGACTGTATTGTGGTCCTCAGACAAATGAGACAGAATTAAACAAATGAGACAGAATTAAACAAATGAGACGTCAAACAAAACCACATGAGAAGTGCATACAACTTATTATAACTATATAAAAAAATCGAAACTGTTTAAAGCATAATTTAAATACCCTAAATTAAACAAGCAACCATGCTCATTTTCTAAAAGCCTGGATTTGACCTTTTTCTTCAAAAAAAGATGTTTACTACATTATACATGCTCTAGTTTGCTGCTCCACCATATCTATTGGAAATTCACCTCTATCTAACTCTAGCCCTAACCGACTCCTGCAAAATATTGTTACGACAGGGGTTCTCAGTGTGGTCCATGGGGACACCTATAATAAGGGACCTTGAGGTGGTTCCAGTGGGTCCCCAGCCAAAAGGTGTTAATATAAATCAGTTGAAGGAAGCACTTTAACCTTTGGCTATTTCAAAATAGCCTGTCTACTGTGAGCTGTGAGCTTGTAAATTGGCTATTTTCAAGGAAATGGTGAACAAAATCTGGACATTTTGGAATATTTTCGAACAAATATTTGTAAGTCACAGGCTGAGCCTTTGAAAGGCTTGTCTAATTAGCTCCCCATCCAACAGGTAATATATGTCAGAAGGGCCTATAAGCCTAAAGCAGAACGTTTATTAAAAAAGTAAGCTGTGGCAGGCTGGTATAAAAGGCCTTTTGAATGTCAATTAAAATCATACACACATAGCTAGCCAACATGAATTGTAAAACTGCTCATGAATTACCTTCTCCAATTCCTTAGAGGTGACACCAATGGAGAGAGGTCTAGGGTCAGACCTTGTAACCCTTTTACTTTAAATGAGGGATGGTATTGACATGTTTCTTTTCAATGGGGACCTTGCTCTAGGCATAGCTTGATTATGTGTGTAATACATGTGCAATCATGTCGGCAGCATCTTGAGTATTATCGAGCTCAGTAGCTGCATAGGACTATTAATGCTGTTCATCACGTTGGCATTTTTTTCTACTGTAACTGGCTTGAAAGAAAAGCCATTTGGAATGACACCTACAGTAGACGTTCATGAAAAGCTACAAGATGGTTATGCCCATAATAAGTTACAGGGCTTACAAGCAGGCAGTCACAAGAGGATTTGTTTGTAAGGGTTTTACACAATGACTGGGAAAACCATATCATTTGCTAATATTGTTAATGTGGACATACAGCATTCCCGTACACATGCAGTATACAGCAGTGTACACACGTTCCCTGATCACACACAGAAAAGTACAGTGTGGTATGGTCACACAAATACTGTATGATGAACAAATGAGAAGACATTTTGCTTAATTTAACATTCTTATCATCGTTCACTGGAAAAGGAAGGCAGACAGAACAAATGAATGGATTTTCTTCTTATGGTAACCATGAACCATTCTAGTTAGAGGGGTGTCAGCCTTAACGATGATCTCCGTGTGAAATAATGAATTGAATTCTATTGTATTTTACCCAGCACCTCGGTGCACGCGCTGCCGTCTAGAGAGCCCATTACACTCAGGCCTAATGAAGCAGTTCAATAGGATACCGTGGCAGACATTTTAGACCAGGCAGCTCCAGGGACATAATGACTTTGTTCTTTAATGACACAGTGCTTATAATGACAAAGCTATCAGTGTTGTGCTGAAGAAGAATGCATGCCCGGTACATGCAGGCTGCTTCGCCGTGCCTTTAATTCATGCTACGTGGCACGGTGGAAATAGCCGATTTGCAAGATCACAACGCATATCGCGTCCACGACATGTTGTGGGCTTGCAGGTCTGTTTTTGCCAAGCGACACTGCCACATGACAAAGTCTAAATCGGGAGCCACCCGTCACACTTTCATCTCAGTGTGCAATTACCTAGTCAGAAACAACGTTCAAATTTCATTCCTCAGTATTTGTGATTGCTGGAAGCTGGCGTGTACTTCAACAGCATCGTGCATGAATGTTGATGGGATGTTGATGGGAAGTTGAGATTCAACTTCTGACTGAACCATTGGGCTAGCAGCTGGATTAGAGAGCTCAGGTTGATGTTGAGCTCTGTTAGGATATTAAAGCAGAATCACCTGCTACTCAACATCAGCAAAATAACGTAAAGGTGGTGGACTTGAGGACTCCTCTTTCCACCCAGATAGAGGAAGTGGAGGTCAGCAGAGGTGCATTTATATAGGACCTTATTTATCCAAGCAGGCACTTTACATAGATGCAATATACAAATTCACACATTCACACATTCACACATGGCGGAGGAAACCATGCAAGGCGGCCAACCTGCACATCGGGAGCAATATAAGGGTTAAGGACACTTTGACACTAACTCAGGGGGCGGGCGGGGATCGAACTGGGAAACGCCCAGTTCCCACTGCCACTGCTGTTTTAAAGCTGGACTGACGCACTCCCCTCCTACGCCCCTGCACCATAATATTCCACTGCTATGCTTATATTAGGATTTAGTTAAATAAAATAACATTGACTTTGCATGTCTTGCCTCTGTGTGGTTTTGTGTGGTGTCTCCCGTGTGGTCACTAGAACTGAAGCCTTTAGCTTATTTGGTTATTCACACCACTAAAAGTATACCTGCCGTACCGTGGCGGTTTACACTTGGACAATAAACTGAACTGGCTTTATTTCCTGATATGACCCACATCACTGGTTCCCAAACACTGGGTCGGGACCCATTTGTGGGTCACAGATTTAGGGCTCCATTTCCGTCACCGCTAAACCCCTTATCCCTAAACCTCTTTGCCTTTTTTTACTATTTTGAAAAAACATATTTGGATAGTTAAAATGGCCAGTCTACAAGCTCACAACTTGTCTAACTATTCAGAAAAGCCAAAGAAGTTTAGGGATTAGGGGTTTAGCAATGACGGAAATGGAGCCCTTTGAATGTTTATGGTTCAAGTAAAATATACTCTCTACATCTTTTTAAATATGCTTGCTCATTAATTCCTTTTCCAAACTAGTAAGTGTTAAAGCCCTGCTAGCCATTTAGTTGACACGATCTCCCACACGATCCCCCACACGACTACTATTTCATAGTGTATATTTCAGAACTCTTGCTAATAGTAATGATACCCCCAACTGTCCAGAGCTGTGCGAGAAGCTGGCCAAATGAAACAGCAATATATAAAAACTCTCCATATTTCCCCACACTTCCTCGACGTCGGAAGGCAAAATTAAATTACCTTTGCAGGAAATCCTCCCCCTCTCTCTCTAAAGATATATACAGTCCATCCCGTTGTGTGTTCTGCATGGAAAAGCGCAGCATAATTGAATTTACTGGGGAGAAACCCCCTTGGCAGCCGACCTGTGTGAGCAGTGTGTTAGTTTAATGTCTCCACCTGGACACTCAGTAGTAATCTCCACCTCTCCAAGATGCTGCCATAGCCATAGCCATACCTCCCAGAAAAACTTCTAGGAAACTCATCGCTCTGTATAGCCTCTTTTCATGCAGTATCACTCACTGCATGAAAAGAGGAGTTATGGGGCAATTATGGGTACTGGATTTGCCCATAAACCTCAAGTTTAGCAGGCATATACAGTATTACAGTTACTTCAGGACCATGGGCAGCAGCCACAGACTTGTATGTGCAGGGCGAAACGAGAGAGAGAGTCGACCGTGGACGTCACAAACATTCAGGGGACTGCCATGATATCAGAATATCAGCCACTGGATTTTATGGCTGCATAGTAGCCTGCAAATCTAGTAATCCAGAAACTATAACTTTCAGGTTACATTTGTAATTGAAGTGGAGCAAAATGTACAATATTACCCTCTGGGATGTACTGTAGTCCAGTAAAAGAAGTATTTGAAACATTGAAATACTGAAGTAAACCATTAAACCTACCTAAAAAAATAATGTACTTTCCACATCTGTTACAGAAAGATTAAGCCTCATAAGCCATGCTAAATGAACCATTAATTGAATGAGAGCATTAACGAGACACATACCTCTGCCAAAGCATTCATTCCATTTACAGCCCCTCCATATTTAATTGGAGTGTTTAAGGATAAGGTTCTGTTATGACTGTGACCCGGCTCTGTGGACCACAATGAAAAGGTGTAAATGGGACCCACTCTAAGAGGTAAGCCTCACGGACATAAACGGGAACTCGGGATAATAATTTCCGGAGAATGTGTGGTATATGCTAATCACACATGGGTTGAAGTAATAAGGCAAAGTTTATGATAAGAAGATTGCCGAGCAGAGCTCAACGGTCCAACTTGCCAGGCAAAAACCTCTCACAGACTTCTTGTACAGACTTCTTGTCCTGACAGTCAGCCAGGCAACGCTGTTTGTTGTGTGTGATTCCCTCTAGGCGCTGTGACCACACAGCTGTGCTGGTAGGAGATACCATCTACATCTGGGGAGGGTTAACTAACCCAGGTTGCTGCAACGTGCTTTATGCATTTGATGTCAATGCCCACACATGGTTCAAAACCAGGGTTTCTGAGACTGTTCCAGACTAGAGTGGAGGGTCTACCACTCAGCCAGCCTGTGTCTTGGGGAAGGTAATCCATGGAGGATTAACCTTGCCTGTATACACTACTGACATCTACAAGTGGGACTTTAATTGACACCAGAGACACTGCACCACCTGCTACATTACACCACTCTGTCACCATCATCGGGACAAAGATGTTTGTATTCGGGGGCTGTGGGATCAGCACTACAACACCATCAGTGTTTGACACAGAGACCAACCACTGAATGAACACAACTTCTGCACAGCTTCTTCCAAATGGACGCTACAGCCATTCAGCCCCATTACCTTCAATGGGGAGTTGAATGAATGAATGAATGAATGAATGAATGAATGAATGAATGAATGAATGAATGAATGAATGAATGAATGAATGAATGAATGAATGAATGAATGAATGAATGAATGAATAGTTTATTTCGATCTTTCTTTCAGATAACATTTCAACTTAAGCAAAATTCATTTCAGAATGATCGAAAAGGCATAGGCAGAAGCTTATAGCTTATAAGTGCCTATCCTTATCACACTAATACACCATGTGAACATACTTAACGACAAACAAATTGTACAAAACAAAACAACAAAAAACTGAACAAACTATAACAAGGAAAGAAAACAACAGAACAAACAAAACACACAAAAAAAAACAGAACAAAGAAAAGATCAGTAACAACCAAAGAAAAGAAAGACAAAAAAAACAAATAGGCTTACACAGACTTACACGTTAGCCTGTGTAAGGCTATAGTTATACTTATTTATCCAATAGTTCCTGTTTGAGTCTTTTTTTTTTTAATTGCTTTAGGTTAGAGCTTTGCTTTATATTCTCAAGCAAGCTGTTCCGCAGCTTTACTCCATGAACAGAAATACATATGCTTTTTAATGTAGAGCCGACTCTTAATTGTTTAAATTTTAATTCCCCTCTCAACTCATACTTACCCTCCCTATCCATAAACCTTTTTTGAATGTTGCCGGGTAGCATTTTATATCTTGCTTTGTATAATATTTGTGCCGTTTTAAATTCTATAAGATCAAAGAATATTAATGTATTCGAATTCCGAAACAGTGAGTTGGTGTGTTCATAATATCCTACCTTATTGACTATTCTTATCGCTTTTTTCTGCATTATGTTAATTGGTTTAAGATCGCTTCTGTAGGTGTTACCCCACACTTCTACACAGTAGGTGAGATATGGTGTTATAAGGGTGCAATAAAGGGTGTATAATGATTTTGAGTCTAGGACTTGTCTTGTTTTGCCTATGACACCAACATTTCTTGCTAATTTAGCCCGGATATAATTTATGTGAGGCTTCCAAGAGAACCCCAATAATTACTCCCAAAATCATCAAAAACTCTTTCTAGTAGGATATTATCAATCTTTATCTCAATATTTGTGTTCAATGTATTTTTATTTGCCAAAGACCATATATATATATTTTTTTTTTAATTAAGCGATAATTTATTTAAATCAAACCATAACTTTAATTTATCCAATTCCATTATGACCACCTCCAACAGCTGCTGTAAATTCTTTCCGGAGCAAAATATGTTGGTATCATCGGCAAAGATAACAAAGTCTTGCATATATCATTAATATATAATATAAATAATTTCAGTCCTAAAATTGAGCCTTGCGGCACCCCACATGTGATATCTAAGCAGTTGGATTTATACTCATTGATCTGTACATATTGTTGCCTATTAGTAATATAACTTTTTAACCAGTTTAACACAACCCCTCTAACACCATATCTTTCCATCTTATGTATCAATATATCGTGATCTATAGTGTCAAAGGCTTTCTTTAAGTCAATGAACACCCTAGTTATTATTACTAGTTAGTTCCTCTGTTAAGTCAATTAGTGCCATTGATGTAGATCGTTTTGCTCAAAAGAGTCAAAATCCATATTGACTATCAGTCAGTAACTGATGTTTTTCTATGAAGCTACTTATCTACTTTGGTGCTACTTTGGTGGTTACAACGATCATCTACGGCGGAACTTCAATGATCTGTGGGATTTCAATCCAGATACTTTGTCCTGGAAGGCATAGGAGGCCTTAGTTATGTTTCACCAGTTTCAATTTAAACAGGCCTCCACCCTCAGGGGGACCTCCAAGCTCCGACAGACCGACAGTCAAACCCACGGCCCTCTTTCTCTCACTCACTCGCTGCCTTGCTCTCTCCCACAATGTTAAGTTTCACTTGTTTCCTGTTAATAACCTGTGTAAAATGTGCTGCATTGGGAGGTAAATGGGAGACACTTTATTGTTACGGGACGACAGGATGAGGTGAGGTGTTGTTGCTACGTAATTGTCAAGAGTAATGGCTGCGCGCGATATTTAAATAGTCAAAACTATTTGTATCAATACGGCTGTATCAACAGAATAAGTATGTGATAGGTATATATGGGGGCCTCTTATTTGATCTTGAAACAGGTCTCCAGATTCCTAAGGCCGCCCCTGCTGGAAGGATGGCCCATTAAGGATGACTGATGGCTGCAGCTGTTGCGTCGTGGGAGATCGTATCAACCTCTTTGGAGGATCCAGCAGTTATTCAGTACGATCTGGATCAGTCTGAACTCTCACATAACATCAGGTGGGAACTGGCAGCCATGATGAAATAAAAACTAAGCTACGAATACGAAAATAAACTGGACTAAAATGTCAGGGAGGGACTAGTGGAGAAGTGATCCAGTAGAACTAAAAGACAATTAATTTTATGTTTGGTTCTGCTCGGGTGGAAAATAGCAGATCTACAAGCGCACAAAGTAAGCTTGTAGTTCTGCCAATTTCAGCCTGAAATGATCTGATCTGATTGACCATACATCCAAACAGAAAAGTACCTTCTGATTGGCAGCCCATTATGTTAAACTCACTTTACCACTCGATTTATGCATGCACATAGCGGTTCAAATTAAAATATTATGTTCCCTAAATTATATTGAATTGCATGCAAAAATAAAAGGACAATAAGCTCTGAAGATCAAGCCTAGTTTTGTATGAATCAATTTGAATAGTTCACTCTGACGTGCGCAGTAAATCAATTCAAGTGAGATCTCTGTGATGCTCAGCATCACTTGACGTGCACGTGTGTCTCCATGCATGTACATGCACATACATCAATACAGAAATAATTCAATAACTGGTCAGGATTAGATTAATAATTCATGGTCTGGGAAATAATCTGACAGGAGCTAATCCACAACTCAGCAGCTAAAGTACAAAAATCTCACTGCTATAATGACTTATTGATAGTGATATGGAACGCCCTACCAACAGCCATTAAGACATGTGAATCCCTTGACTCCTTCTCAAAGAGCACCTACGGAATCGGATGGCTGCAATAAAAAAATGGCCCCCATAAATAAAGTCTGAGTTACGCCCCACCCCTTTTTCCCCATACTGTACATGTTTGTCCCTTTTTGAGTGCTGCAATTACTCCTATAGACAGCTATGTGTGTCCCTGGCTGGCAGGCTGTGTCCCTGGCTGCATCTGAGCACGGAAATAGCATATTTTCATGACCAAGCGTTTTGGATAAAGGGCGGCACGCCAAAACCGGGCTGGCACCCTGGGCACGTTCCTGTGGGTCTGGAAGTTCCAGGGACCCCCACACAGAGTTGCACCACAGTGTGATTTTTACTTTCCCTTTATGATTTGCAGATTTCTTTTAATGTCTTTAAATGTTCTGATTTTATGTCTTTAAATGTTCTGATGAATTGAAAATGGAGGACCCTGATGTAAACAAGTTGTGTGCTTTTCATGATGCCGATTTCATGATATAAACTTGTGCTTTCGTTTGAAATGTACCCATTCTATATGAAATAAAAATGCAATTTCAATCAGTCAATTCAATATATATGACATTCACATTCACAACTATGCCCAGAATAAGATGAGAACGTTATTGATCAAACGATCAATAAAGAGCTGTATATGCTTTATTGACTCTGGGATGAACACTAGCCTGGAATCCAAAATGATTTGCCACGTTCGTTTTCTCACTTCGCTAAACAGACTTCCCAGGATCCTATTTGACCTACATCACCAATTACGTAGGCAAGTCAAATCAGGAAGTGTCTGGAGTTTTACTTTGGAAAACACTGGGCCTCTGTAGAGAGCAGCTCCTAAAGCAAGTCTGCCCATGCAGGCAAAACACTGCACTTTATGTCATGATAGAGTACAGTACTGTTTCCCCCCCGCAGCTACACCTATAGGTCCTGACAACTGCAACCAATGCCTTATGGAGCACTATAGGTAGGTCGCCTAGCTTGGCAGAGATATGCCCTCCGTTAAGGGCCCCTTCCTAGTTTAACTATTAACAACCTAGGAAATGGACTTGACTTACAAGGACTGCTTTGTTCCGTCTACACCATTTTTGGCGTGTATGGTCTATGTATAGGTATGCTGGGAGTCAAAGGGGTTAACTTGAAACACCAAAAGCATATAACGTTCTTGTAAAGGTTGTTCATAACAGTGTCAGAGTCAGGCCACAAAGCCCTCAACTGTTCTCTAGAAAACTTTTAACGAAGGAATGGTCCACCAGCAAAGGTGAGGGGAGACCGTAAAAATTGACGGGACTTGTATAATTGTACATTGGTAAATGTTACTGAAACGTATACAGAAATGTCAGAGATAGTGGAACCAGCGGAGCAGAAGTCTGAAATAAATTATGCATTAATGAAAAAGAGAATTCAGCACAGACAGAGCATACAGGGCTCAAATGTGTCTCTTAAGCATACTACTGTCCATCTGACTCGTGGCCACTTTCTGTGCACGTGCAAGTGTGTCCGACCATGTCTGTGTGTGGACATTTTTCTCAGATGTCTGTAACACCCGGGATTTGACCCGGGAATCAAATCAAATGTAGGAATATCCCTGACTTGAGGGTTAGACTTTTAAGCCACACGACGTCTTGCAAAACAAAATAGCAATTCTACAAGCTTGTACCACACAGTGTCTATTTTAAATGTTTTAAATATTTTTTTAAGACTCAAGCAGCCCATAAATATTTCACGCCTTTAGTCATCATGCCAATTGATTCCTCCCCACACAGTTTGTCAGTCACTGGTGTTAAATATTCGGACTCACCTGCCAGTGAGGAGCCCCCACCAGGAGCATGTACAGTAGAAGGCCTTCGTCCTACTCCTCCCACCCAACACTCTCTGCTAACAGGTTCCGCCCTCCAGCCCATAGGAATCACCCTCCCGGAACACGGGCCAATTGTGTTCGCATGTGACGTCCGGCATGTGACGTCCGGCCAAGCCGGATGCACCACGGTGAATTCACACAACCTCTGTGGTAGTGGGCAAGGACTTTCACCACTACACCACGCGAGCGCCTTAACCTATAGCTGAACTCATTAATGACTTTGTTTTGTTGTAATCGGTTAAATCAATTTATTTGATTAACAGTTACACACCTATTCTGGACAACCTATGAGAGTTCCTCATCAATGGCCAGGGATACCCCATTCATTAGCTAGTTCCCGAGGATAATGAAGCATGCTGCTGCATCTTCTTATTGTCGCTAAACAATATCCAGCTGGTACCTTTATACGATCCCCATTAATCAAAATGTAATTGTCCTCCCTGAATATTGAGGTTGGTTATTATTATTTTGTTGTGTAATTAAAAAGGCATCCCATTTCAAATTAAAGTCTGTTGGAATGACGAATGCAGGTTTCAAGTTTCCCAGGTACTGTATCTAGAAAAGGCAGCACGCCACCAGTGGTGGAAAAAGTACTCTCATTTTACACATTACATTTTACACATACACTCACGTTAGTTTGACTCACAGATTGTTCCACAGATGCATTGTGAAAATATATCTGAACTACAAGCTGTGCGAGGTGTTGCGAGCTTGTAGATTTTCACAATGTTTGTCCATTTATTACGTGGTATTTGAATAATTTGGTCTTAAAAAGGTCTTAAATTAAATTGTCTGTTTACTATTGAGTGAGAAAGCAATGTTACACATTGGTACCACTCCAAGGTACCAAACAAGAAGCAAAATTCTTCTTATTAATAATTCCAACCAAAAATTCAGAAAAGCATTGTGGTGTTTGTGAATTCACGTCTACATGAAAGGAAAGGATTCATATTCAGATCACATTCATCATAACTAGGCTACACACAGACTTGCTGAATCCATTATGTCAACACAACCAAGGTTGAGAAGAACTGTTTTATTGCTACATAACTATTGAAAATCTCTTTACAAGTGAAATCCCTTCAGGTTGTTGGATATCATCACTAGCTATGGCAGTAACACATTATTTATGCTTTGGGGTGGCTTTCACCTATATCCCCAAAATACATCAATAACCAACCGTATGATTGAAGTTGTATAGCATCACTATAATATGTGATACGAACACATGAAGAGAGAGAGAGAGAGAGAGAGAGAGAGAGAGAGAGAGAGACAGGGAAGATGCATGTGTCAATTGTGCAAATGCGTCAATGAGATACCAGCTACATCATTGATCAGGCAGAAGCCTTGTATTTTATTTCAAACTACAGTACCTTTATTTATGTATTTGAATGAATGCCCCATTTAAAAACGGAGGGCTTTTATAAATAATCAAATCAATGAAAAATACAAATCTGTCTCCCTGTTATGTA
>OOFJ01133227.1:0-10482 GCA_900323375.1 Benthosema glaciale | reverse complement strand
ACACACACACAGGGCAAAGCATAGTCTCTCCCCATGCCTTTGGCCTGGTGGAGACAAAAATCCTAACTCTCATGTTATCCGTTCAACATGTGTTGCCATGGCGATGAAAGAGTTTCCTTAAATGAGCTGGGCCAACACGCTGTTCTAACTGGAAGCTTAGCCTCTCACCATGCTGCACATAACACAACAAGTGTAGTGTAGTGTACACCTAGTATTTGACCTTGTCAGACATCTGACAAAGATAATAGTGAAAGCCTCTCTCTCTAAAATTATATACCGGTAGTTCGTTTTATATAACTATAATTAATTATAGTCAAGTTATAATTTACTTTCTCCATTTTGGTGCATTTATGGTGCATTTATATAGCACCTTTATCCAAGGCGCTTTACATAGATTGTGCATTACATTAACCCATTCACATACTGATGGCAGAGGAAACAATGCAAGGCACCAACCTGCACATTGGGAGCAATTAGGGGTTTGGCGCCTTGCACAAGGACACTTCAACACTAAATCTGGGGGAGCCTGGGATCGAACTGGGAACCTCATGGTTCCTATCCGGCCGGCTCCATGCAAATGTCCTATCACTACTGACATGGGTCTCGGAAAATGACATCATGAATCCCAGACATCCTGTGGCTTGAGAATAATGGGCGCCTAAACATAGTAGTGAAAATTTCCTAGAGTCTCCATAGAGTTTTGACAAGAAGTAGAGGAATTTTATCTAACAAGCAAAAAGGCAAGGGGTAACCACAAAAGAAAGGAAGTAACAGAACAGAATTGGGTTCATCTGCAGGAGCCAGAATATCTTGGTCCTTCTCATACTTCACATAGTGTGCAAAGGCAAGATTTCAATCAGAGCAAGATGAGCTGATCAGAAAATACAAAAAGGGAACAGAGAACAAAAGCACCATCTTAGAATGTCATCAGCAACAGAAGTTGTCGTAAAACAATGTTCTTAAGCAACTGTAAATTCCTATCAGAGAAGGGGCAAGTGTCTGTGTTTGCACGTGCATGATGCGTACATGCGTGTGTGGATTTGTGTGCATGATGGGAAGAGAGGCAGAGAGGCAGGCATTAGAGGGAAGCGAACACAGATGCATCAATACACATGGGGCTAGATGTCAGTGATGAAACAGCAGAAATTTCCTGAATAACCCTATGTCTCCCATCTTGTCATTAGATTCAGCACATCCCTCAGGTTGCCAGTAAGGGCAGCTCCTCTCTCTCCTTGCCATCGGGAGCGTCTCATTTTCTAGCCTTGCCCCCATCATCATTATTTGTGAGCTTGTAAATATTACATGCCCCGTATAGAGATGCATGGGTTCAAGAGGAAAAAGATTATACTATGAGTTTGTAAAAGTATTAGTCATTTTTCTCCCACACAGATATATCTCTTCATGTGACAATTTTCACCGTATCTGTGAGTAATTGTAAGGCCATAACAGATACAGTCAGTGGGGATTTGAGTCATCATGTAATTTCTCCGAAGACCACAAAGAAAGCGTTCCATTTCGCCACTTTGGACAGGAAGCGGAGACGAGCATACCACAAGGTCTCCCAGTGGCATGAGTGCATCATTATTAACCTGAGTGCTTTTAAGAAAGGTCAAGATAACGTCCTTGTGTATCATGCCATTTTTCTAAGTGGGAGACGGAATTACACAAGTAGAAAGTGGGATACTAAAGGTCATTGGTTAACGGACGCGCACTGTGCACACACTGTGTATGTGTGCAAACATACAATGTATGTATAAGTACACACATTCTTCGTTCTGAGTGCACACCTGAGTGGCTGCTTGACGTTGTTCTTAATGATCTGCGAAAGGAAAGAGGGAGGTACAAAACGTTGCAGGTACACCAAGCCATTCATGGTATATGGACTGAGACATTGCACATGCGGGTCATTATCAGCCTGTCGTTGTGCAAAGCCATGCGATGCTTCGACACTGCGATGCGAAATTCTCCAGCAGCAAGTACAACTAAAAAGTGGTTGAATGTTTTGAGTGAATGAATGAACAAAACAGGAAGAAGAGTGCAGCTGGGAATTCTAATCAATCAAGAATGAGCTGGCCAGACGTATGGAGAACCGGGATGACTAGAAGCGACGTTGGAGGAGGGCTCGTCTGAGGACGAACTAGAGATGAGCCTGAGGAATCTGAGGGTAATTGTAATGTCTGAAAATCATAATGCTTAATCTTTCTTTCAGACAAAAATATACTGGTTCTCAACCAGGCGTCCAAATGGACCTCTATGGGTCTGTAACTCAAAAAAGAAAAAAGAATAAAAAAAGAAAGGAACTCAAATGGGGGTCTGTAGACTAATGTAATGTATATCAAACTAAGGATCCTTGAAATTAAAAAGGCTGAGAATCACTGTGACTAGATTAATAGAACATAGCAACAGGCAGAAGCACTACTTGCTTATGGTTTAAGTGTCAGAGAAGCAAGGTTGAGGCTGAAAGGTTGCAAGTTTTCAAACCCCCACACCAGCCAGAATTGAGTTGTTAAATGAACTTGTTCCCTCATTTAAGACTATCGAAAACAATTGATGTCTCCTTCACAACAGAAGCAAAACAACAGGAAAGGGGGTTAAAAGTATGCTTGGTGCAGTGTCCCTGGCCGACGTTATCATTTTGTTTTGATGCACTTCATATTATAAAGTATTAGTATAATATGTCTTAGTGTCACACTACAGTATATTCATCATATAATTGCCCTAGAATTGTATTTGTCATCATGGGTAATAGTATTGCAAACGGTTTGTTTGTTTGTTTGTTTATTTATTTTCTATTAGCTCTTATGGTGTTTTAGGAAGATACAACAATTCAAAATAAATCATTCATGAACCATCAGTTTAGTGTTTGACCATCAACAGTAAGGGGGAATGGAATGCAACCAGCATCCAGACGATATTACAATGATCGTGTACAGTGTATCTATTGAAAGTGTACATAAATGCTCATCTGACATGTAAATCCATACATACAACGATCCCTAATAAATGTGATATGTTTGTGCCTCGCATGGAAGCTAAAGGTACTTTTTTCTTCTTTCTTTCTTTCTTTTTTCTCCCAGTTTAGTCGTTGCCAATTCCCTGTGTACGCATGGACGCACGCACCCATGCACAGGCAAACACAATGTCACTGCCAACCCCTATTGTTGGTCCATGAGTGGGTGTATATACCATAGACATATAAACGTAGACTCCCTTTCCGGCTCTGGAGTGCGTATACTCGTAGGAGGGCAAAACTTTCCCAACATTCTTTGCGAATCATGAGAGGGCACTTCAAAGCTTCCGCGTGCGTCAGCGAATGAGCTCAAGAGAGGGCAAAAACATTCCCGAGATTCCTTGCAGCGCATCTGATAACTCCCGGAAAAGATGCGCTGTGATTGGCCAGTAATCACTTGAGTGACAGCGTGACGTAGCGACGTGCCTTCCACTCTTCCGTCGTACTTCCGCCCTCTTATGCACATTCGTCGCTCCAATGGACTACAGCGGCCAGTGAGGCGTCTATATTTTATAATGTCTATGGTATATACAACCACATCTCCTCAGATACAAAATGGTGTCCCCAGCCAGTTCCTTTCACCTATAACAATAGAGTTTCACCGGGATGGCGTAACGTATGTGTAGTAGGAACACCAAGCCCCCAGAGCCGAGAGGAAGCCAAATCGATATAGTGGCCAATCATAGGGGTACTGCTGCTGGGGCCGGATACATGAACGAGCGAAACAACACGACATACAACGGAGCTTGTACTCGATAGCGGCGGTGCTCGTTCATGACTCAAGCCGGTGCCCTCGCTACGGTTTTGATCTCTATGGTAGAAAGAAACACACTATCCCACCCAGTTCTGCCACCTGCTGAATAGGTGTCTCAACTAACCTGTAGGTGTCGCCATAATGCAGCGACAGAGAACATTTGCCTGCAGCCTTCCCACCCTCTCTAATGCGGTGTTCACACGGAGCAGATGCAAAGCTACACAGTGTATTTGTATCTGTTGTAGCTTTTGCAGCAGCTAGATTTGCAGTGTCAGATTTGTCGCTGGCTTCCATTCACAATGAATGCTAGGCTGCGTCTTTGCGTCTTCATGTGTGAACACAGCATAACACAGTGGTTCTTCTCAACATGTGGGTCAGGTCCCCACATATTTATTTTTGGGGGTGAAGAGAAAATTTAGGGACTTTTAAGACCTTTTTAATGCCTCAAAAAAAGAAAAGAAAAAGAGCAAAAAGACTGCTTACAACTTGACCCGGGCGCCACCTAGAAGCCCCCAGAGCCAAAGCATTGTGTAACACACATTGAATCCTCAACAGATTGTTTCTTTTGTATGGAGAGATATCCAATATTTCAGCAAAACAATGACAAATGACAAACCCCTCTCGACAGGGTTTTATGAGATGTGGTGGTGGCATCATCTCTGGCAGCCAGTCCACAAATCTGTTTCCCTCTCCTGTCAAACCCAAAGTGAGGTGACGTGAGTCAGCTGTGCTGTGTGAGTAATACGACACAAATCTGGAACTGTCAACATACAAAAGAAAAATGAGAATCTGGACTTGGGAGTACATTCGACACCCAGCTCACCCACACAATGACTCACTCTTGAGACAATCTGTCGTGGCGGATGAGGTATTAACCATATACTACTAATATGCAAGCATATTTGCCCTATATATGTATAATATGTTGTGAGTTGGTCGATCTGTTATCTTTGCTATTTTTGACCACTTTCAAAATATGACAAATTGGAATGCCAGGTTGAAATTCGTTCTAATAAGCATAATCCCAGACCGAGCTTGAGTGGGAAAAAAAACCTACCCTGAAGGCTAATTTTTTTTAAATACTTTGTTGAATGAGCATGACCCACAAAACTCTTGTTCTAGTGTATATACCATTACTAAATTCTGAAGGCGTTTGCTCACTTCTGCATGGCTTATTAGTTGAGTGGGTGGTGAAAGGACAAGGCTGTTTATAACAAGTTACATCGAGAGGCAGCATTAGGCATTAGGCACTTTAAGAAGCTGTCTGCAAGGAGGGTCTTGCTCAATGGATGGTGATGGATGCACGGTGCTGTACACAAAGCATCTTACTCACCACTTGAGTGGGCTTGAGCAATTCTCCGTCAAAGTAAGCAAGGCTGGAGCCGTCCTCGGGGAAGCCATCACAGTCCTCCAGCTCCTGGGAGTTACAGGGGGGCTTCTCTACGTCAGGGTTACTGTTCTGGATACACAGAGGAGAGGAGAGGAGCTACATCGGTAATGCTCAAACATTCATATCAAGTACCCCGAAATGATATGCATTTGTCTTAAAAATATATATACAGGGTATACTATAAATCAAAGATTTGCACACATTTTCAAGATTTTCCAAAAATAGCAGATCTACTGCATCTAGCCAAAATATTAAAATAGATAATTGTTTTGGTCCAGTAAGGTCGGGGGCCACTGAGTGTGTTGCTTTGCGTTGCCGTGTGGACGGCATCAGAAAATGAACCGGGGCGCCGAAGAAGGTTGATGCCGTCCTTATATTACGGAGCTTTGGTGTAACCAGGACCACCAGTGTACCGAACACAGAATGGGCAACGACTAAATTGGGGAGAAAATTGGGAAAACAAAACAAAACAAACAAAAACCATTGTGAAAATATCAAATCTCACCAGGTCTTCTGTGGTGAGGTGGGTCAGCCTCTCCTGGACGAGGGCCGCCTGTTCCTCGCTCACCACGTACTCTCCTCTCCTGTCTCCCAACACCAGCTCGGTCCACATGGGCCCTTCCTCACGCTTCTGAAGAGTCACCTCCAGGCTGGAGCACAAGAGATACTTTAAGTCAGTGGTTTTCAACTGATTTAGACCCAGGGACCACCATCCTGACTGATTTTGACCCAGGGACCATCATCCTGACAGATTTTGACCCAGGGACCACCATCCTGAGTAAGCAAATGTTGATCAAAATTATTTGACAGTAATGTAACTCTTAGAGCGTAAAATGAAACCAAATGGACCCGTACGGGTCCATCATTTTACGCTCTCAAGAGTTAAAGATCTGTGAGGGACCATTTGGTTACCAACTCTCAATCACTTAGCTGGGGACCACCTGGAACCTTCTCAGGGACCACTGGTGGTCCCCGGACCACTGGTTGAAAACCACTGCTTTAAGTCACAAATAAGCACACACAGCCAGATGAGAGGCAGAATGAGGGATAGATGCACACACCAGACAGACAGACAGACAGACAGACAGACAGACAGACAGACAGACAGACAGACAGACAGACAGACAGACAGACAGACAGACAGACAGACATAACAGAAAGACGGACATAACGGAAAGACGGACATAATGGAAAGAGAGACAGACATAATAAAAAAAGGAAATATTAATTGTTAAGCCTAATTTAAAACTGTTGCTCACTGAAAACAGTTTTTTTTTAGTTATTTTCAGCGAGTGACACCATCGTGCGACAAAATTAGGCTCAAATGCAGACATCAAACACATATTTGGCAAGAGCTTATTGCCATGACAAGTTGTCTTAGAAACGTACAGTGTGAAAACATGTTATGCAACATGTTTTTATATTAAGGGACAATAAGAGAATTGTCCGAGTAGAAGCACGGCAGTGAGGACTGGACAGCATGGGAGATGAGAGTGCTTTCTACGAAGGCATGAATAAATATACAGATAAATGAATTTTTATATGAATATGAGGTATGGACTGAAGGACCACATATTGGATCACCTTTGATGAATTGAGTACAACCGGACCCCAATGGAGACAAGCCATATGCTTTCTTGGGCATACTGTACAATCCAGCAGACCTTGTATTTAACTTTACTTTCCTGTGCTTTTTTGCAAACGGATAATGAATTATTCAATCGATCAAACCTTGCTGCTTGGAAAATTCCTTTCCTCTTACTGATCATACAGAAAAAACATATCCACAAACTCTTCCTGTATATGATTTACTGCAAAACGGAACGAGAAGACACCTAATTCAGTTTTTCTGGATTGCTCCATTGTGGGTTCCCATGCAAGGATTTTCTAAACATTTCCTAAACGCAACCACTCTCTGGGAGAGGCAAAGTGTACGTTTGGTCTGATGAAGAGCCTCACGGCTCGAAACGTCATGTCCCTGTGGTGAGAATACATTTTGAGCTTTAAGGAGCCCAGTCCAGTGTGGGGACCTTACTTTCTTTATTTATAAAGTGTACGTTTGGCAATTAAAAGTGACTGTACCACCTCGCCTTCTCGGGTGCTCAAAAGCACAACAGAAATGGGAGAACGCCGCACTCGGTGGGGGAGGGAGGGTAATAGTCGCCAACCTGGGAAAAAAAGCCTTGCTTTTTATGGACCCTGGTCCTGGAATTACCTACAGACCAGACTGAAATTGGCATCTGTGATTCCCCTAGTAAGCTTTAAAAGGATTGCCATGGGCACACTGCCCAACCATTGCTCCTGCGTTGACGTATAGATAATGTTGGTTTTCTTGTTTTATTTAGGGACTTATATTAGCATATTTTATTGCTTCGTTTTTAGATATTAGCCTTTATTAGACTTTCCTGTTTTCCACGTGAGCTTAATCGGTTGAGGGTACTGTATTTATGAACGTTTGTCCTATTGTTTTGTCTTGTTTTTTTTGTTACTGGCAGAGCTGTGTTAATTATTTGCCTCTTCTCTTGGCCAGTTCACACTTGTAAAATCAACTTTAGTCTCAATGTGTTTTTTACTGGTTAAATAAAAAAATAAAAACCTTTTATCATCTTTGATAATCCAAGTGCTGGCCTCCATGTCCACGGGTGCGTGAAGCTGGCCCTCTAGCAAGGGTGGAAATCCCTGCACTCCCAACCTCAGTCTCTCTGAGGTCAGCTTGAACTGCACCTGGTCTTTGGTGATGCCCTGCGGCATGCGTACAGACACTGTGACATCCTCGGTCGTCTGCTGCCAGAAATAAATGGGATCTGAATGGGAACCGTGAGAGGGGGGGAATGCATGGCAATAACGTTAATGACATTCTTGTTTTATAGCTCACCATCTGTTGCAGGGTCATACATAAAACATGCAATACAATACGTAAATAAATAATAAAGAAACATGGTGGATGTGAGAATATTGGAGAATGAATTATGATAATTTAATTTCGTTTCGTTTCCAAGGGCCCTGCTGGCTCAGTTAAGCTTATCAACCAAAATTCAACTGCAGTGGTTGAGGAACGGCTTGCCTCTTCAGCATATTTCAGTGCCAGAAGTTGCTTTGAATATTTAACTCTGATTACCCGTCAAAGACTTTCAGTCCATTTCAATATATTTTTTGCTTTTCATGAAAGCGACACTCAAGAGTTCATCATCTCAGGACCTATTACGACTAGTGCTCGAGTAATGGCCGATTTTTGGGTCCGATACTGATCCGTATGTTTTGAGAGGCCGCAACACCACACGATTAACACACGGTTCTCCAGATAACAATGTGCATGCGGTTTCATTCCTTCTTCAGCCAGTCTTTTGTGAATAAAACACCAGAGGAGACAGACAAAATAACAAATGCATGTGTCATTTATTAAGGCGGTAATAGCTAGAGCAGTGCTATGGTGTGTGATGAATTACGGGCACACACAGGATGACATGTTGTGATTGTGGAACAGGTTTCAAAAGACCAATTTAAGAGCAGACTTTAAAGGACCAAATTAAGCAAGGCGCGACTGGATTTTGACTCTTTCTAGGGAAGAAAGGAAGGAATTAAAGAGCCAGGCGGATGGACGAACACACACACACACACACGCACGCACACACACACACACACACACACAAATCTTGCATGTCCAGGTTTGAGCCCCAATTATATTTTCAGAAGCAGAATCAACTTTGTCACATCACATTTTTACAGGTGTACACATGCAGGTATGTACATGATGTTTAGAACATCTGTATCAGCGGTGCTCAATATTTCATGTCAAGGATAAAAAATTATATGTAATTGGCCACCGACCACCATCTGAAAATATGTTGTTCCAGTGACCCACCCAGAAGCAAAGATTTCAGTTAAAAACATTCACTCTGTAACAATATATATTCAAGATGTGAGGCACATTTTCACGATTAAAAAAAAATAGCAGATCTACAAGCTCATAGCACGCCACTCTGTGGCGCACTATGAGCTTGTAGATCTGATATTTTTCTATAGCTAAAGCATAACATAATGGTTAAAACACCAACAGGGGTTCCCGCCCAGAATGGGTTAAGGTGCAACAGGTATATGGATGTGACACAGTAACACACAGGACGTTGTGAAACAAGGAAGGGTAAAATCACGAGGGTAAATCCACATAGTTCACAGAGGGTAAATCCAATATTACCTCACAGCTCCCACAAGGCGCTGGGCTGTCAGCACCATTTTCCTTTTTCGGAATTACCTGACCCGTTTGCCCAATCCAAGCTTACCTTACGTTAAGCCTCTCCAAGAAAAAATAAGCAGGAAAATTGTGCCATTGTGTTCTCAACCATATCTCTGTATCCATGCAACATGCACAGTAACATTTTAACATGGATCTGATACCTACGTTGGAAAGGTTAGAGTGTGAGAGCTTGTGTGTAACGTAGATTAATACCAGGAAGATTGCACCACCACCGATGCAATCTATATTTGAGACAATGCCGCCGTAGCCGATTATTGTGAAACGAAACTCAGCGTAGAGGCGGAAGTACATCTGATGTTCTAAATAGATGTGCTGTGACAGATTCTGTGTATCGGTATATTCCACAATAGCATATAATAGAATGCAGGACAGTCTCAGTCACGCCATGTGATTAATCTAACCCGAGCGATGGAAAGACTACAATGTACAGAGAGCCAAATGGTCCGTGCTGCACTGAGTCACCCCGCTAGCCAACGCTCTTAACGTATCTACAAAACCCTGTGATCCCACATACAGACCTATCTGCCAACAAATACAGAGCAATGAGAGCACAGGCAGTTAGAACAGAGTGTTGGCAATGTGTAATAGTTTGGAACTGGACTGATACGTCAGGAACAAAGCACCCAGTCGTGCTGTATTATAGAAGGTATTATAGAATGGTATCAAGACCTCTCTGTTGCTTTGCTTAACCAAAGAAAATAATAAGGGGTACGCTGCAGTGCACACTTGGTTTCATTGGTCACTGCTACTGATTTATGTATCTATATAGAATTATGTTGTAATGTCTTAACCTATCTATGTTAATCTTTTTTTTTTTCACAATTTACTCCCCAATAATGTTATGCCAATTAATTCCTCGTCGCACACATTTCTGTGTCTTCAGCTGTTGTATCCTACGGACTCACCTACCAGTGAGGACGTACAACCTTAGTCGTACACTCCTCGCGACAAACACTAACTAATCATCTGTTTCTAAGATTACATTCCGGTGGGCCACTCTGTATCAGCTGGTGTGTTCAACCTGCTTTTCAGGATAATGAGCACAGGGACTGCATGGGGGATTGGGGGGGGGG
>OOFJ01133225.1:0-10493 GCA_900323375.1 Benthosema glaciale | reverse complement strand
CCTGTCCTATAGCAGATCTGCCGTTTTATGGAACAAACGTACGTTCGTTGCATAAGGGCAGATCTGTGGGCTCCCAGCGCGGTGTCAAACAGCCTTTCCTCCATTACTCACTCATTTTTCCTCCCTCCTCCGCAGTTACTGCTGCTCTCAATATTTCTTGTCCGTAGCCATGAATAATGCTTAGCGGCGTTCTCTCCCGAAGTTTTGCGTTCAGTGACTTGGATGATTAGAGCAGCGTGATTACCGGTACACACAAAGTCAATGCAAAGACGAGAATTGCGCGAACGAACGCAGCGCTACCGGGTGCGGTACAAACGGGACGAACCAAGGTGAATCAAGTTTAGTTTGTTGGTGTGTTGTGCACATTTTGCACGACCACCGGCATCTGGACACTGACGTGACAGCCAGCCAGGGCATCGAAGGTAACGCATATGGCCACTTGAAAAGAACAAAACGAAACAAAAAAAAAACCTGGCTAAAAAAAGGAGGCCGGAAATTATATACTTAATTCAATGCCACTCCCGGTAATTAATATGAGGCCGGTAATTAATAGAAATGAGGACTTTATTGGAGAATTTACGGTAATACAAATGAGTCAGGATGGCAGGAACAATATACATGTCCCTCTGTTGATACACCGATCAATAATGCTGCACAACTCTTTTCTTGGTAAAATGTGAATACGTTGTTTTTTGTCAGTAGACAAAAGGCAAGTCGACGAGAAGAGACGTTTTTCCCCTCGGTCATGGCCGCTGAAAGTAACACTGATGCTTAGTGAAGGCGCGGCCTGGCTCTCTAAACGATCCCTCCTGGATTTACATCGACTCCACTGACGCGTGACTCTCTTCGCTTTCAGAAGCACGACGTCCGCCCGTGTGTAAACACTGTGTGTTTGATACGCACATCCGACCGTTTTAATTAAACCATTTACACCTGAGGTCTATATCTAAGATTCTACAAAAAATGTCTTCTAAATCCTGACAGTTTTCTGAAAAAAATAAAATAAGTTTCTACATCAGTGGTTCTCACACTATTTCATGTCAAGCAGCCCCGGAATGATATGTAATTGGCAGCGGACCGCAATCTCAAAATATGTTGTTTCAGGGACTCCCCCCTCCCCCAGAAGCAAGGATTTCAGTTAAAAAATAGCAGATCTACAAGCTTGTAGCGTGGCACTCGGTGCCGTGCTACAAGCTTGTAGATTTTTTTTCTTCCAATAGCTAAAGTATAACATAATCATTAAGCCCTAACCACACCAAAGGGTCAACACTGTTTTAGCGCATGTCCCAGCGGTGTGATAGGTTCGTTGCACGTTGACACACATTGTACCAAGAGATTCAACGCATGGAATTCAATGGACCATATCACACAAAAGGGTCACGTGCAACTCCTTGCAACCGTTTGGACCCAAGGAGTTGCACGTCGGTGACCCTTTGGTGTGATTAGGGCTTTTAAAAACACCAAAAGGGGTTCCCCGTCCTGATTGGATTAAAAGGAGGAAGCGAGGCGCGGTGCCTGTAAGCAGGTCCGCTGGTGTTAATTCACTGATTAATGGAGGGTGTGCTCGCGGCCCCAGCCTCATTAACACACACCCCCTGGGACTGAATGTCAATATCATGTAGAAAACCCTCACTGCCTCAATATCTGCAGGCTAGACTCTCTGAGAGGGAACCATGTAGAAAACCCTCACTGCCTCAATATCTGCAGGCTAGACTCTCTGAGAGGGAACCATTAGGTCGCATATGCTACTTAATTTCATACGGTGCTACTTAAAATTGAACGAGGTCGCACCGGTGCGACTCGCAGTTAGGATGAGTGGAAGGAGAAAAAAAAAACATCCTCGGCGTGGGCTGGCTCCACAGAGTGAGTCCACGGCAGCCCAGCCCCGTTCCACTGACATGGAGTCAGTGGAGTTAGTGGTCAGTCACTGTCAGTATAGACTCGATACCCAGGCTTTAATTTTCGTCTGCGCTACTTTCAGTATGAATGGGGGTGCAGGTCGGGACGGGAGTGTTAGCTGCTGACGTGTGGAGACTGGTTTGAAGACGTGAGTTTAGTCCCTGCGTTCACACGGGCAGATGAACGATGCAAAGAGTGCTGTGAGTTGATTTGGAACAGCTCCATACATCGTTGAGCCTTTGCAACATCATGTCGTTGGCTTCCTTTGACCATGAATGGTCAAAGGACAAGGACAGGAATGGACATCATTTAATCTGCCTTGTGTGAAGAACGCAACATTAACGCTGTAGCCATGAGCTGCGTTGTGCTTCCCCCGTTCCATTGATAAAACATTGGATGTTCGCATGACACGCAGCATTCAGCGCTAGCCGTGGAGCTAAGCTAAGGCTGCTCTGCAGTACCCAACACACACACACACACACACAAGCCAATGCTAGCGAGCGAGCGCACGCACACACACGCTTCCATCGTTTCTTTTGGTTGAAACAAAATCCTGAGGTGGAGTTTTTCTTACTGTCCATGGCACTCGGGTTACTTACTTTGTTGGTTATTGTGAAAACTGATGGATATTAATTTGTTGTATGTTCACAAATCATGTCATGAAGGCTTCTCTCTACAATTCATATTTGTCTCCAATTTGTTTATCTAGTCAGAGTAGTCCTTGTCCTGCATGTCACCATGTCAGCATATCAGGCCACACTGTTGACCTCCTTGTTGTTCATTTCAGGGCCTTCTGATTATCTATTGTATGAGACTCCTGTCACCATACTTTATGCAGTGAGATTGCAGACCTGTTTTCATTTTGTCTTCTATTATCAACTAGTTATTTCTCTGTGACCCTCACCAAGCCCAGACATCAAGCCATCACCTCATCAAGAATCCAGAACTTTCCAGCGACACCTGCCAATCGCCACTGTCATCCATGATGCCCAACCAACCAGGGCTCGACAACGATGGACGACTCATCTAGATAACATAATGCGTCATTTTGTCTATATAATGTGTATTCACAGACAGATCTTTACCCATTCATCCCATTCAGGATGTTGTAATGCTACCTTGGGTCCCCTCTGAGCAATATGTTGTTGCTCAGAGGGTTATCTTGTAATACCTTTTCTGTCGAGACTTTTTCATATTGGTTTTTCATATTGGTATAACCTTACTTGGTTCATAAGGATTTTAAAGGGTCATTCGTTCATTTTAAGGTCTTTAGGTCAATTCATTCGGACACTCTGACCTCTCTCTAAAGCTCTTAAAGCAACAGAGTCTAACTTTGGTTCATGTTCATGGTTTTAAACTCAACTATTGAGGTATTTCCTCTGTGTTTACATTTTTCTGGTGGTCTGAACTCATTATAAATAAGGTCTCAGTTCAGATATACATTTTGGCAATTCAGGCCTGGTCCTTCGCATAAGGGTTAAATTAGTACCCTCCATAGGTTAAATCAGAATTATTATTGACTTTGAGTGACTTTATTTTGTCCTGAAATGATTTATACTTCATAGTGTTTTGACAGGTAGGTTGCTATTTTCTTTTACACAGTGACCTGTGTGCATCCCAGTCCTCCATACATCTGGCCTGCTCCTAATGCTGTACACTCGGTACCAACAGTATAGGTCTATAGCTATATTCTTTCACAGCAAACATCTTTACCTCAAATATTTGCTTCTGGGGTGGGGGGTCCCTGGAACAAAATATTTTCAGATGGGGGTCCATGGCCAAACAGTGTAGGGGTTTTTATGATTCAACCCTGGTGGAAACAGCTACATAAATAAATGTTGCCCGATGTGGGGGCATGATAAGCTTATGTATTATTACCACGCTATACAAAGAAAAAAAATGGTGCTACCTAATTTGTGGTGGTGCTACCAACTGAAAAGCTAGGTAGCACCAGTGCTACCTGTGAAAAAGTTAGTCTGGTGCCCTGGGAACCATGAACAAAACCCTCACTGTTTCAATGTCTGCAGGCTAGACTCTCTGAGAGGAAACCATGTAGAAAACCCTCACTGCTTCAATATCTGCAGGCTAGACTCTCTGAGAGGGAACCATGTAGAAAACCCTCACTGCTTCAATATCTGCAGGATAGACTCTCTGAGATGGAACCATGTAGAAAACCCTCACTGCTTCAATATCTGCAGGCTAGACTCTCTGAGATGGAACCATGTAGAAAACCCTCACTGCTTCAATATCTGCACTGCAGGCTAGACTCTCTGAGATGGAACCATGTAGAAAACCCTCACTGCCTCAATATCTGCAGGCTAGACTCTCTGAGAGGAAACCATGTAGAAAACCCTCACTGCTTCAATATCTGCAGGCTAGACTCTCTGAGATGGAACCATGTAGAAAACCCTCACTGCTTCAATATCTGCAAGTTATGCCATGTTAAGAAAACTTAACTCCCACAGAACGAGACAAGTAGTGTCTGAACATTGCACCTCATTTTAAAACCACTGGTTCTACAAGTGTAATATAAAACGCAGACCCCAGGTTGTGACAGCATCAAAATACTGATCACCACAGATATTCAAATGACATTACAACTTTAAAGGACCACTTCACCACTTTTCAATCTACCTTCATATAGTAGGTCCTCACTAATGATAATTATGATAAAATGGCACAATTATTTTCTACTCAGACTGTCTCATAGTAGGGCTTAGGGCAGTTTAGACACCCGTCCACCAGTGACATCATCAGTGGGGAATCCAAGCTAATATAGAAACTGAATGAATGAATGAATGAATGAATGAATGAATGAATGAATGAATGAATGGATGAATGAATGAATGAATTAATTAATGAATTAATTAAATAATTAATGAATTAATTAATTAAAAACTTTATTTCGGTACAGAACGAAAAGAAACATCTCAAAGAAAAAGGAAAAAAAATAGTGGTATTTTATCATGAACATTATTGAGGACCAATTATATGAAGATAGGTTGAAAAGTGGTGAAGTAGTCCTTAAATAATTGTAAAATATGTCTAGTAATATCTAATCAGCAAGAGCTTGTGACTAATAAATAATAACTCCATCAGATCCATTGGACTCCTTCATTTCCTGACAGGCTAAACATTTGGACATAACAGGTTTCCATGTGACAAAAAAAAAGAATAACGTTATGTCTGGTCATGCAATTTGCGAACAGCAGCAGCTGCTCTCTCACACACATTTCACCACTGCTGGGCTCTCTCTCTCTCTCTAGCTCCCTCTCCCTCTCTCTCTCTCTCTACGTGGCGAGATTGTGAAAGAGAGAGAGAGAGCGCGCGGGGGAGAGAGATGGGGGGGAAGAAAATCGTTAATTGCGTTCTGTTGAAAGTAGTGAGTGTGAGAGACGAAGGTCTAGCGGACTCTGTCCTCTCTCACCTCTCCTCCATGTCACCGTCTGAACGCAGACACCTCGTATCTCCGATATTTAAACTCAACTACGGTTTCTTTTGTTTGTCTTTTTTCCTCCTAAAATAATGTCCTGCTTCAGTGGTTTTCAACTTTCTTTTCACATCAAGGCTCATTATGTATTGTGAGTTTGAGGCCTGGACCACCATTTGATGAGATTTAGCCTCAAAACATGTGTTGCTGTATTGATGTTGCTACCATTAGGAGAGATGACAGACAAACGTTTATCAAAATATCAATTATTCTGCATTATCTAATTGTGTGGACTTCTTGTAAATTAACTTAGTAATGCAGATGTTTAACCAAAAAGGTGTACAAACCGAATATCTTATATATAATAATTATGTTTGAACATGAAGCTAAAAAGGTATTTTATGTATTGACGATGACGGCTGTAGAATCAGTGGGGGTTATTTCCCTTCGGTAAATATCGGTTATCAACCACAACATCATTGTTGACACCAGTTGTGGGCATCGGCCCAAAAATGTCATCCCTAAAAAAACATAAAAAGTGTATGTAGATACAGTATGAGGTTTCTGTTCAGATGACATAGAAGAGACAATATCTGTGCAATAAAAAAGGAACAAACTGGACAATGGAGGATTTGTCCAAGGCCATCCTTTTATCACTGGCTGAATATAAGCCATCAGACAGAAGGTGGTGTTTGCTCAAAGACATCTTTTACCTCTCTCACAGGCAGTTATGGTTCTTTTTTCTCCCTGACCTCCAGACAAGAGCTGTTCCACAGAGAAAGAGAGAAGGCTGCACTCACTGCAAATTGGGAAAAAAAGAGCAGAAATTAAAGGACCACTTCAGCATTTTTCAACGTATCTTCATATAATTGGTCCTCACTAACGTTCATGATAAAACAGCACCAACTCGGTCTGTGTCTCATAGGAGGGCTGTGGGCAGTTCAGAAACTGTCCTCCATGCGCATCATCAATGGGGAATCCAATGCTAATAGAAACTGCAGGCAAAAAATGGTGGTATTTTATCATGAATATTAGTGAGGACCAAGAGGTGAATTAAATCAAGCCATTAACAGTCATCATTTAACCGACATATGCTAGTAGTCGTCCAGAGCTCAAAAACTATTGAGAACCAGCACTGATGTGATATGTTTGCCCTTATTCTGTTCTCTTAACTTTAAACTCCTACAGCAGACACATGTGACTGTATGATTATGAGGGCACGTTTCCTCATAATACTGACTCAACCAGTCAGTCTTGTGGTAGGCCTGCACTTTCCTTTGAAATTCGAATTCCCTTTTCTGTAAATATTATTCATATCCGACTTCCCGGTAACATCACAACACTGATGTGTCATACATCTTCGGGTCCTTTAGTCGGTGCACCAACTAGTGGTCGATTAAAACAAAGCTTCAATTTCTGCTTAATGCGTTAAGTTAAAATGAATACAGCAAACAGCAGATTGGGTTTAACTGACTGCAGTGGCATGCAGATTGATCTGTCGCTGGATTGTAACTATCTGCGATCACAGCGTGGAAGGAACCTGCTAAAGGACACGGTCACGTGAAACCTTCACACGGAGAGAAGCAGGAAGTACCGAGAGTGGACGCTACGCTAAGTAGCTACTTCCTCCTTATGTGTGAAACAGGAAGTCCAGGGATGAGGCCTGAGGGGGAGGGGGGCGGGGTTGATTACTAGTAATGGAACTCCAGGATAAACAAAAATTTTCCCTTTTTAATTATGTTAAAAAATCTACAAGCTCACAGCACCTTGTCGTAGTGTAGTTGTTAGGCATGTAACGATACACTCAACTCACGATACGATACGTATTCACGATATACAGAACATATTTTCCAGACAAATGACGGAAAAGGGTATTTATTTTTATTAGGGGTGTTGAATGATTAAAAAATGTAATCAGATTAATCACAGCTTCAAAATGTATTTAATCATGATTAATCACCATTCAAACTATGTCCAATTATGCCATGTTTTCCTGTATATTGTTGTGGAAATGGAAAGATAAATGACAGAAAGCGGATATATATATATTTTTTTTTATGTTTTTTTTTTTTCCTAATGCATTTAGAATGTGGGCCATTCTCTTTGACACACAACTCTGTTGCATGATGTCAAATTCAGTTTATATCAAAATGAGGAAAGTTAGCATGTCCAGGTGCTCTGATGTGCTTTTCATGTCCTATGAAAGCAGGGAATCATACCAAAATAATGATGTATTGGTTAATTAGATTGAGTGAATAGTTTGGAAACTACAGCTTAGGCTATACAACTGAAGTGAACTTGAACTCACTTGAACTCTTTCACGCCTCCGAGTAGAGTGGACTAGTCTTGAGTGACTGATGATCTCGGAGAGACCAGAAGTAGCCTAAAACTAGCACAAACGCAACAGTTTTTGCTAAATATCATTGCTTATACATCTTTCTTTGAGATTAGACATTAGACACAGGCCAACACACTAATGAAACCTTTCAAAACAAGTATATACAAATTGCGAATTTTACCGCAAATTTGCATATTTTGAAGCGAACGGGCGAAGCTGCTAGTAAATGCTAAAGTGCTGCTAGATGCTAGTAGGCTAGCTCCAAACTCAGCGGTGGAATTGAATACTTTTAAACCCTAAAGGGATCTAAAATGTTAGGCTTATAGCGACAACAACAACCTGTTGTTCCCTATCAACTTCCACTGACTATTGTGTGGGCTGGTTAGTGCAGTGTATGGGTGGGAGGCGTGTGTGTGTGTGTGTGTGCGCTACAGATTTGTTATGCGCTGGACGCTCCTGCCTCCAACTATAATGGTAGTTTAAGTTGATTGCGCCCTCTGCTGGTTGGATCGCAATGTTTTTATTAAATTGATTCATAGCGTCACATTTTTATATCGATATAGGCTATATCGTTACATGCCTAGAAGTTGTACATCTAATTTCACAACTTTTGTGGGATATTGGATTCTTGTATGATCTAAAAAGACAAGGGGAGGCAGTGGATCAGCGGTAGAGTGGTCGGCAGAGCTGCCGGATAGGAACAGTAAGGTTCCTGGTTCAATCCCTGTGGGCTCCCCCAGAGTTAGTGTTGATGTGTCCTTGAGCAAGACACTTAACCTCTAATTGCTCCTGATGTGCAGGTTGGTGCCTTGCATGGTTTCCTCCGCCATCGGTGTGTGAAATTGAATGTGTGTGAATGGGTGAATGTAATGCACAATCTATGTAAAGCGCTATAAATGTGCTCTATAAATGCACTATTTATGATGAACTAGGGCATTATTGTATGGAGATATGAGGTTTCTGAATGACAGCAGCAGTCAGTAAGGCATTTGTTTGGTGAACACTAGTTCTTGTGACGGAAGAATTGAATTTGTTTCAATCAATGAAACCAACAAGGTTATGTAGCTGTATCACTGGGTAGGGTTGTCACAATCAGGACATTGTCGCTAACAATCAATTGTCAAAAAAAATAGTTGTGATTAACGATTGAATTGTGTTGGTGTTTTTTTGTGTTTTGATTGGATCAACACAAAGTTGAGCAGTGATGCCGTTTGCCTTTTTAGGCTTTGTAAACGAGACGTTGCACACTGCACAGTATGACAAATACTGTGTCATACTGGGATCAAAGTCTGGGAGGAAACCCTCTGTCTGATGTTGACATTAGACAACATTCAGAGGGGAATGTTGGCCGAAATATAGCAGATCTACAAGCTTATAGATCGGCTATTTTGGCTACTTCTTAAACAATTGTATTCTAAATTATGGAATTTATTTTATTTATTCATTTCTAATCTAGTTTATTCATGAAATAATTTGGAAAAACTTTGAAAAAAAAAAAATAGGATTATTTTTTTTTGTATTGTTTGGAAATGTACTCAAACAGATCCTGAATAGAATAGTCTACTAGCGATGTGCGTGCGCGTGCGTGCGTGCATGTGTCTGCATGCGTGTGTGCATCAGGTCCTTGTGTGACAGAGTACACCGTCTAAAAGGTCTTTAGCGTTGCTGTTTGTTTACCATGCAGCGGTATCAGAGCAGCAGCACACTGATGGTGTTCTGGACCGTGACAGAACTGAGCTGAACTGAACACAATGGGCCGGGGCTGAGGAGCAGATATCCAGCTGAAGCTCTGAGGAGCGCCAGAGGCTGCTTAACAGCTGAGCAAACCGCTCACGCTATGATAGCCAAGCAAATCCTCAACAATGGCTCCTCCGCTCCACTCACTCCCCCATACAGTCCCTGAGGGATGAGATACCCAGGCCCCATGGACCGTCATGTCAACACGGGAGAGAGAGCAACTCACACGTTACTTCACAGGCACGCACACGCACACACACACACACACACACAATCCACAATGGGAATGAGATCTCTGGCTGTTTTGTGTTTATACTATTTGACAATTGTATGTGGTTTATGCATGATGATTCTGTGTCAGCAGGGGAAACAGTTCCAGCAGAGAGCTCTTAGACTATCCCAATCAATCAATCAATCAATCAATCAATCAATCGATCAATCAAAATCCCTGGTATAGCTATCCAGAATATTGTCGAGAACGAACACACAGATGTTTTGAACATTTGCAGATAGTAAGTCTGGAAAAGGCTTCTTGCCTCCCCCTAGCACTTTCCTTTTTTTAATTTCCCCTTTTTTGTATTGTTTTTATACTGTGCTAAATCAAATCAGACTAATGACATGCCCAGATTCGGGGATGTAAGGCTGGAAGGTTAATCCGGTACAATAATCTTATAAATTCACTATTTTCATCTCCTTTTCCACTACTCGCCCCCACCTGGCGGCCCCCTTGGGGGGCCACGGGCCACACTTTTAAAACCAGCGGATTATAGAGGGTCAAATGGAAGCTTGTTGTTGGTGGTGAGGAGGAGGAGGGGGAGGGAGGAGGAGCTCATCCCAGATGGCTCTCCGCCACAGCGAACCAGAGATGTGCATGACTGCAGTGCCGAGACCCTCAGGAGATTAGAGCAACTAATCTGCTGCCGCAACTTCAAATAAAATATTGTTTTACCCCTCCAACCCCCCTCGCTCCCTCCCTCCCTCTTACGGTCTCGCTGCCTGGCTTTGATCTTTCATTTACAGCTAATTGAATCAATATCGCTGTTCTTCAACCTGAAGGGAGAGCGCTGCTGCGCGGTGCTGCGCGGTGCA
>OOFJ01133221.1:0-17398 GCA_900323375.1 Benthosema glaciale | reverse complement strand
TTTGGGGGAGTGGGGCGAGCTGGCTGTACACAACAGTGCAAAAAGTACCCATCGTTCGTCTCTGTGTTGTTCATTTGTTATTCATCACATGGAATACACAGAGTTGCATTTCAAGGGCAAAAAAATAAAAGTATGAAACAACTGAATGCTGTCAGAGCGTAGAGCACGCGTAAGAGAAGGATTGCTCTGGCAGTGAAGCGTGCAAACATCAGCCGGGGACTGTGATTTAATGCAAACAATGGAATGGAGGAGATAATACCTTTAACTGTGACACTCCCCGAACTGCTCGCCACCCCAAACTGGTTTCTCGCCACACAGGTGTAGAGGCCAGCATCTGATTTGGTTGCATTCCATATCCGCAGGTTGCCATTGTCCAGCATGGAAACCCTGTGGTTATAAGAGCACACATGTTTTACAAACCATATGAACTACAGCAGCCAGCAGTCACATGTAGTCTACTCTACACCAGTGCATAGGCGATTTTAGGCTCTCCCAGCAAAGGCTAAGTTAGGCCTATAGAATATAAACAACTAAATATGCAAGACAAGTACTTGTTTTTCTAGACACACTGTGATTTATTTAACCAATTTGGCCATATAGCCAATCAGCACATGATTCACGTCAATGTCAATCATGTAATGTTGCAAAACTGCTCAATACAAAGCATGAATGAAACTAAACAACATATATATTAGTATATATAAATTGTAATGAAGAAGTTACAATTATTGACAAAAAACGTTTTTTATATATAACCTTTCTTTTTTTCCTTTTTTTCTTTTTTGCCACCAGGGGTGCCCCCCCCCCCCTTAAAATCACCTATGCACCAGGGTTCCCAAACCTTTCAGGTCGAGACCCAAAAGAGAGATTAGATGTTTGCCTGGGACCCAAACTATGTACAGTAGGAAAAGACACTACACTGCACTGTGAGATACACTGTGAGATTATAATTGAGGGCGTTCACATCATAGGCACGTTCATCACTAACATTTTAACTACTTAACACTTAAAAGGAACCCTGGCTAGTCGCAAGTTGATGATGTCATAGGGTCCATGTGTAGTCTAGCCCTATGGAATATATGGAATGCACATGATAATAAAAAAACAACTTAATACTTCCTAAGGTTAATATGAGCTTCAATATTGAATATATATTCAGCTGGACACACATGGATCATATGATATCATTAACTTGTGACTGGAGCAGTTCCTATTGAGGGAAAGATTCTCTATTTATGAAATAAATAAACTATTTAAGGTGTTTGTAGAGGGTATTGTAGAGGGCACGTATAATGTATTTGTCTTATTAGCCAGGGTTCCTTTTAAGAAATGATGGAAGGTCTTTGATGATGGAATGTGCAAGGTTGGTATAAGTGACAAATACAGAATATTTCTTAGTATTGCGTTCTTGCTTTTTACAGGTGACAAAGATGAGACATGGTCTTTTTTTCAAGGGCTGATTAAATCTCTACCTTACTTTAAGATACACTGTACAAAGGTGCCACTGTGCCCTTTACACATTGACCACCAGTGCTTCAAAAGGTCAAAAATCCTTTAAAAACATAACCTTTTCAAAATAACAAGCACAAATGTAAATTGAAAGCAAGGAACTTTAGGAAATGTACAGTAGGGTAGCTGCAAACTGTAAATATGAAAGATTCTTTTTGACTGATTTGGGGGGGCAGTATATTACTCTTTCACCTAATATTCTCCCACAGCGAATCACCTTGGTCTTTTCACTTAAATAAGTAAATAACCATGGTCCGTGGGTGCCCGCTGGCCTAGAGGTCCAGGCGCATGCCACATATAGGCTCTGGCCTGACAGCGTGTTGCGTGTTCGAGTCCCATTCATGATGACCTTTGCTGCATGTCCCTCCCCTTCTCTCTTTCCTGTCTGTCTTCACTGTAACTAAAGGCACAAAAGCCAAAAACAAATCTTAACAAATAACCATGGTTTCTAATGTAACCTCCAGAACTCATACTTCATATTGTTTGCCAATTACCGTACATTCACCAAACTATGGCCTGGCCCTATTTCTTAAAACATGTATTTATCTATGGCGTATATCAATCAATATCTATATCGGAAAGACCGCCGACTGTTACCAGCTAATGTCCGGCACTGTTGACCCGGTCCCTACAAAACTGTACACAGTCACTCCACCTTTAGCTTCTCCCACTTAGACACTCCCACTTGGACATTTTCCAGCCTGGCTCATTCATTCCAATGTAAATATCATGGATTTTACACATTAAATACTGGTTCATTTTTGGAACCAGACCTTCAAAATCTGTCAACAAGGCCTGCCATATGTACTTGAAATATATGTGTGTGTGACATTTATTTTTTAAAACAATGTTTTATCATATAGGAAAACTATTGGTGGAGAGATTTGTCTAACCCATGTTATGCTTAGCTGTGATTGGACAATAGCGGTTTGGGGAGGAGCTTTGCTATAGGTCAATTCACCCTTTGTCAAGAACCGGCCGTGGTTGTGCCCCTCTTCACGCCCATTGGTTGCCGTTTCGTGGTTGGACAAAAATCCTCTCTCTCCATCCACTACCATTGAAAGAATGTTTTTTTCAGTTGCTTCGTATTGATATTCCGTGCATTCAATTGTTATTTTAAACTTGGTGTCAGTAAAAAGGAACATCACAGCTGCAGCATGGTGACTGGACATATCATGTTTGTTTTTCGTTTTCTCCAAAAATGATGTTTTAGCAAATTCAGCATAAACACGGTGGAACGGGGGCGGAACAAGGCAGAAGGAGCCTGCTGGTTAGTCAGTCAGGGACCAATCAGAAGGCTGACAAATGGTGAATTCCGTACCTCGCCCCCAATTTTCCAGAATGGCCTGTTATAGCGCCACCATGCGGCTGATTATTGCAACACACATTTTTATATAATTTATTACTCCTACAGATTGTATTCATACATCATGGAAATCGGTACAGGCTATTGTCATGTGATCAACACGGATCTGTCAGAATATATTGGCTAAGATAGGCTTCCAAATGCAGTATGCAGTATTGGTCAATTTTGAACAAAATGCGTCAAATCATGAACGCAGCATGCAATTTACATGAAGGATGAGGGACGAAATGAAATGCATGGTGCTGCTGATTTACATTTTTACCTATAACTGCACGAAGATCAGCATGAAACTTTGTATACTCCCTAGAGGCCAAGGAAACACTTTGACCTGCATTTTTCCACTTCTGCCTTTTATAGCACCACCAGGAGGCCTATTTTTCAGTATTAGCCCGTTTTGAACAAAATGCCTCAAATCATGAACGCAGCATGCAATTTAAGTGAAAGTTCCTACTACGCCAAGGCATAAATCCCACCACATTGGCCTGTAATAGCACCACCAGCAGCAGCAAGTGGATATTTGAAAAACACATTTTTGGAACAAAATGACTCAAATCATGAATTTGTACGTCCAATTGCTGTTAAAGGCATAAGAAGAAATGGCACCCTTTTCACATTGGCCTATTAAAGCGCCAAAAGGAGACCGCGATAATCTACCTGATCCCCCTTTTTGAAATCGCTCCCTTGACTTGAAGTGCTCTTGGGAGGTTCCCTCGACAGGAAGTGCCCAGCTGAATAATGTTCCCTTGATTAGGGTGCTGGGTATAAAAAACAGTTTGGAAATGCACTCGCCCTCCGTGTGCAGAAACAGGAAACAGACATCATGCGTTGCTGCCTGGTTACCATCATGGCATTGTGTTACCTTTTATTTTGTTTGTACAGTTATATTGCAATGCATTGCATCGTGTATTTGTGTGACATGTGGATTTCATTAATATGGACATTTAAAAGGAAGACTTTTAACTGTCCATATTAATATTGTCAAAATTACATTTTATAAATGTGTTAAAAGGTGTTCTGTTTGTGTGATTTCATTGACAGTATTTCACGGTGGGGTAAATAAAGAGCCTTTGTGAACATCAGTTGGAGTGTGTTGTCTATTCTGCATCAGATGGATTTTTTAGGAACAGGTAAACAACGCAAATGTAATTTATTTGTGGTGGTACTTACATTTGTATGTTGCTGTTTCCATGTGGACATATGGAGGGGTTGCACACGCCAATCGAGTTTGGATCGACATAGACTCGCTCTTGAGGGCTTATACCCTTCCACTCAAGGCTGCTTGGTTTCGGACGACACTTAATATGGCGCAGCCTCGTGTGAACGCGCATACCGAGTGTAAGGGTGAAGGACGAGTGGCGAGGAGGCGGTTTCAAAAAGGCTGATCTGTGCTCCGATGAGCACTTTTTCTAGTTGTCTGTGTGTTCATGTGAATAACAATAATAATTGTAATAATAATAATACATTTTATTTATAAGGCACCTTTCAGGGCACTCAAGGTAATTACAACTGAACACAGAGGTAGCTACAACCACAAAATACTGCTGAAAATCTTTTTTTCAGAAGCCATATTCAGGATAGCCTAATCTGATCAGCGTGACACACACTCAAAAATAACAATGCAAAACTAACTGAAATTGCATATAAAACCATCTTCATTTCGTTTTTTCCACCATCACCTCTATCGATAGCCCACTGTATGTATTCTATCCTACCTTTCTTTCTAAAACTTCTATAAATCGAGGCATTCCTTGCAAAAGACATGACAAAATGACAAAACTAAACAAAAAACAGTACATTTCTAACTAAAACTACTTTAATCAAACAATGCTAGTCAGGCTGTGTCTGTGTGAACAGACACATGCATGCATGCATGCATCACATGCATGTGCATGTGATGTCATTACACCACTGCCCACACAGCTTTCCCGTGTCCTGGTGGCTGCACCTCACGACTGACACAGCCCTGGGTAGGGTAATCAATCCTGGCGTAGATCTGCGCACACCTTTCTAGTTGCGTATTTTTGTATATACTTTTGTGTCAACTTTGCTAATCCTGTCTGAATCCTGTCTGTTTCTTTAATTAATTATGGAGATGCAGGATTACAGGAGGGCTAAGGCCCTGATCCCACCGGATGCCTTTCATAAATGTTATCAATGTGACTGTGAGTGAGTAAAGCGTTTTAGAAATGTCAACGTGAGAGAAGATTTTAATTATCATCTTCCATAATTTGTCTCAAATTTCTGCACACACATCATTGCATCCTTTACAATAAACACTTTATCCTAGGAACATTACATAGTGCTTTACATTCACCCATTCACACACACATTCATACACTGATTGCTGCAGAAACCATGCAAGGCACAACCAGCACATCGGGAGCAATTTGGGGTTAGGTGTCTTGCCCAAGGACACTTCGACATGTAGACAGGAGGAGCCGGGATTCGAAGCGCCGACCCTTGGATCATTGGACGACCTGCTCTACCTCCTGAGCCACAGCCGTACAATAAAGTCAGTCTTGCATTGTATTGTTTCTATAAAGCCATTTTGGCAATTCACCTTTAGCAAAGACCCGTCCTCTCCCACTTAGACATTCCCACTTGGACACGTTTCAGCCGGGCTCATTCATTCCAATGTAAATATCATGGATTGTAGACATTAAATGCCGGTTCATTTTTGGAACCAAACCTTCAAAATCTCTTTCAAATCCATCAACAAGGCCTGCCATATGCACTGGAAAAATATGTGAGTGACATTTGTTTTTTAAAACTATGTTTTATCATATAGGAAAACTATTGGTGGAGAGGTTTGTCTATCACATATTATGCTTAGCTGTGATTGGGCCATGTGATTGGGCAGTTTGGGGAGGGGCTTCTACAGTACAACACCTGCTGTGGTCACAGGAATGGTTTGTTCTCCCTGTGCCTCCAGTTAGATCAGATTTAGCTGCTTTTAAAGGTAAAGCCCGGCGGCGGCAACGCGTGGAATAATCTTCAAATATTATTACCCTTTCATTTGGTGTGAGATACCAGTCTCAAAGTGCTTTAGTTGACTCATTGCACTACAAAAGATGCGATTAAGACGAAAGCAAAGTCACTTCTCGGTCAGTGGGGGTAGGCTGCGAGAGCAACATGAGAGCATGTGTGCTTGCGAGTGCACACATGGGCTTTGTTTTTATCTTACTGGGACGACAGAGAGGCCCAGGAGGTAAAGAGTCCGTCTTGGAATCGGAAGGTTCCCATGCAGGATCCCAGGCTAGCACCTCCTGGCTGTGTCTTAAAGTGTCCTTGAGTAAAACACTGCTCCAGATGAGCAGATTGGTGCTGTCACTGCCTTGCCTTGAGGGGCAGCAGTGGCTCAAGGGTAGAGTGGGTGGTAGAGCAGCCGGATGGGAAACGCAACGTTCCCAGTTTGATCCCGGGCTCCCCAAGAGTTAGTGTCGAAGTGTCCTTGAGCAAGACTCTGAAATGAATCCATAATTGCTGCATGGTTTGGTTTCCTCTATCATCAGTGTATGAATGGGTGAATATAATGCACAATCTTATGGAAACGCTTTGGATAAAAGCGCTATATAAATGCACCATTCGTATGTTTCCTCTACCATGGGAGTGTGAATATTATGAGCATTGTAAAGCACTGCAAAAGAAAATATACACCATTCTTATACCATTTTTTATATTATGTACAGTATATGTTTTGTTCAGCATAATTGTGTGTGTGTGCATGCGCATGTGTGCTAGGGTTTTTAAACGCAGTATGATGTTAGGATTATGGAACTATGAAGCCTTTTATTATCTGTACAATGCCAGTTTGAATGTACCTTAACACTACACCACTTGCTCACAGAAATGAATTGTTCTTCAGGTTCTTTGAGTTAGCCTGAATTTAGAATTGCTTTTAAATGTAATGCCCGTCACACACAGAATGATTTTAGTAATTACTAGTTAAGATATTGTACCCATTAACTGGGACGCCAGTTCTACAGCTGGCCATGACCACAGAGTGTGACCAGCACTAAAATACTGTGCTGTTGGGTTGGTTGACTAAGACATTACCTCAACTTATACAATTTCTGCCCTTCGTGTTAGTGTTACATACGGTTAACTAGCATTTATTTTTTGCTACGGCAGCTAGGAGTGAGACATTTTTTTACCCGACACATTGTTTTAACTAGAACAAGCTCTGACCTAATTCAAGACAAGAAGCACGAGGCAGACAGCAATACCTCAATATAACTAAATACCTGCATTTGTGCGGTGCGCTCTGTATAGTCACAAATCCCCTTATCCTCTGGGACAAAAGGCCTGCCATGTGACTTGTACACAGTGCATCCTCCCCTAAGAGGGGAGCTCTATTGAGAGTGTTCAAATTGTGCTGTATTACAAACACAATGGTTCCTGCACGCCGTTAAATCCTCTACAGGCCTCCCGGTGGAACCAGGGACGTTTTGGTCAACCACTGCATTTTCTTCTTATTGGACTTTTAGATGAGGACACTCTGGAATTTCCCCTCACTGACACCAAAGAGAAAAGGAAGGGGGGGCGCAGACTGTTGTTGTACACAGTATTTGTTGTTTGTGCTTGAGATTGATGGAAACGCGGCCGAGGTGAGAAAGAAGACGAGAAATGTGTGGTGGCTGCAGCAGGGCTGTATACAGGAGCTCTCTATTAACATGATACATTTTAGCTGCCATCTTGCCTCTTCTTCTGTGTCATAGCCCAGACAACATGTCTGTGCTGATCTGCCCATTATCACTTCCCACACCAGGAGTAGATATCAATAATTCACAGGTGAGATGAGCACAAGTGCATCTCTTTTCATCTCAGCCTGCCGCCTCACATAGGTTCAACGGAGAGGAAAAAGAAAAGAAAAAGGTGATTATTTTGAGCGAGCATGGGGCACACTTGTGTAATCCTAAAAACACAGGTGTATTTTTGGGTGAGTTCATGCCACCAAGGGGCTGAATGGTGTTCCATGTTCTGTGACAAGATGAAAGAGTCAAATAACATCAGTCACTGAGCAGCTATCACCGGCACTGTGGGATGGAAATTGCAGGAAATAACACAGTCCATAGTAAAAGCCTGCTTTTGTTATTTCCTTGTATTCTCTCCCCGTTAACAGGCATGTACTGTACATGTTTTTATTTTATTTTTTACTGTTAGATCCTTCACAATCAAAAGACACCTGAACTTGATTCATTTTGATCTTTGATACAGACGTATTTTGAACTTTGATCGGTTTATGAATTCTGTATTGTGAGGGGAAACTGTCACAAGTAATCCCAATAATGAGCAGTCAAACAAAGGACAGAGAATATGTGTGTTACAGTGCTCTTCAGCAGCTGGCTTTGAACTAACATGCACGTCTGAGCATGTAACACACATTGGACGCTCAAACGCCAAAAGTTAGTATTCACATTCAAGATTCTAAACAAGCACGGCCATGGAATAAGAAAATGCTCATAAAAACTCATTATGCAGCCAACGGTATGCATAAGGGCTGATCAAACCATGATTTGAGCATTCCCCATTAGTAAACATAAGCAACAAGTCACAACCATACCCACTGCGCTGCTAAGCCTAGTTTGTGGTGTGACAGCAGCATACTTTATGGACCTGTATGCATCTCTACTTAATTAGCAGGGTAAACAAAACCATGGGGGGCAGAATCCAATGTGGATCTTGGACTTAATGCGGCCAGCCTGTGACGTCAGTCGTCTCTTATGACTTATCTACTGTATGACTCATAACCCCAAATCTGGGCAAGGCCTGATGATTGGGAGCCGCTTTGAGTTCCATTAAGTTGAATATTTCCAAAAAGAAATTTGGCAATGATCGGTCTAGCGGTTTGTGAGATTAGTTCTTGACGCACAAAGACGTACGTGCAGACCCCCGCTTATAAATGGCTAGTGACTCTTGCAGAACCACTCCATAAATAAAATAAAGATATGTATTTCACAGGCTGCACAAGTTTAATACCGTACGTACGATCATTACGGTAAACCTACAGATAAGGCGAGGGGAGCATTAATAGCAGGTGTTGCATTTTTCTGATTCACAGTGACCATCAGTGACCTACCTGCGGGTGGTGTTTTTAATCACAATTGTATCAGAAAGTAATCTTTGATAACAGTGCTTGAGGCGGAGAGGCTGTAATGTGGGCGTCTGTGGGGGAAGACGTGAGGTCACCATATCCTCTGAGCCGACGCAAGAGGTGGGACCTAACTTCAGGTGTTGATCTATGCTCTTGACTGCCTTAAAAAACCCTGAAGTGTACAAGGGAAGGAGGGGATGTTTGAGATAAATTGAAAGTCTGTCTCTCCAAAGGTTCCCTGTAGAGCACAGCCTTCGAGAGAAACGGCCTTGTCAGCCGTGTAAATCAGGCGCCGCTAAGACCTGGTCACTCTTCGCAGACGCTTTGTGCCTAGCAGCATGACAAATCAGATGTGGGCACCATGTTCCTGTGAAGTTGTCCAAATCAACGTTAATAGTCAAGTCAATTAGACACCATAATAGTACTTTAAAAAAAATCTTCTTTGTTCACTCATTGAACAAAGTGATTGGCTGACGTTAGTGAAATAGGGACACCTGGGCATTTACTTCTGACTATTCTCCAATATAGCTGTAATTGATATTGATTTTTGCCATACACAAGCCTGTCCCAATGACTCTCAGCTTGTCACATGGATCATTAGCTGCAGCAAATGATTCTGGAATTACTGTATGCCCTTATGATAGGTAGATGATTAACTTTGTGGTGCAAAATTCAGAGTGTTCATTTAATTCTGAATGTGTACAAATGCACCCACAGAGTTAAATTATCACTCAGAATTTAGCAGTGTGTAAAGTGGCGTGTAACAATTTTTTTATTGCAGAATGACAGCGAAAAACATTCCTTGCGGAGCATAGCAGTCAAGCTTTTGAAGCCAACTGTGGTGCAAATGAGAGAGTTAAACGTGGCTTGGTCTGATCCAATTAGAACACCCAGAGAAGCATTATCACCTACTGTACCTGGTGATAAGAAAGAACGCAAATTAACTTCTCAATGTCGTAAAGTATAATCGTATCTGAAGTTTTTTTCCCCCCTACTATGCCTTTATAGGCCATTATACCTAGCTTACAATTACATTCAGTCATCTCTGAAATGCCTGTTCGACAGGGATCTTTTGGAGGAGTCAGTCAAAGCTCGTAGGAGGAACTGCATGCACGACCACTCTTTCCAAGGCGTGCTTGTTTTGAGGCCGTGCACACCATAAAGAATGATTGACAGTAAATAAGCACTCATTCCTCCAGTCTCAACAAAGGAATACAAATCAGGAGAGCAGTACGTGTGCCTTTTTTTCCCCTATCCAGTTACATTAACAGCGGAGGGGGAAAGAAAGAGTGGGTTGCAGGCAATACTTGAAATGACATTTCCTTTTGGTTCGCTGTGTGTTCACTCTTGTCTCCAGGGCACTGCGGGTAGCATTAAAACTTCTATGGCAATACTGTGCTTTATAACAATACGGCCAGGGGACAGGCACGCTGGCCTGCAATGCAAGTATTAATCTCTTACGCTCTGAAAAGACTCCAGTGGTAATGCCTCCATATTGTATATTATCATAATGTAAGGGGGAAAATGACACGCATTCCCCTACAGCCTTAACAGCTGTGTCCCATTTTCAGTTTATTTATTATTATTATTATTATTATTATTATTATTATTATTATTATTATTATTATTATTATTATTATTATTATTAATTTTATAGTGTGCTTCCACTTTGTGCAGTTACAGTACAATTAACAAACACATGTTTACTATGTCCTTTCATTATTAGATTTAGAGTAATTTTTTTAAATGATAATAAATGAATAGATCAAAGCTATATGTCCTCACATTCATGGTGTCAAATAATGTTTTATATTAAATACTTAATAGATCAACATTCGGGCTTAAATGATAAAAGCGCTTCTATCTCATGTCTAATGTTCCCTAGTCATAAAACATTTGTTATCAGGGCTCATAATGACACCACACCAGGGGTGCAGCAATAAATTAAGCTAATCAATTATCAAATATCAAAATTCCAACTTTTTTTTATATACCGGTAAGTTTGCAACACATTTTGAACATATAGATCAGCAAATTTACACAGAAGAGGCCGTGAACTTGTTTCAGAATTCTTAATCGCAATGAAATAATAGTTGCAGCCCTAAAATAGACTTGATGTAGACTTTTGATGAATTTGTTGCGCCCAATAGTTCTAGTAATCAGGCTGTTTGATTGGGGAATGTCTTAACTATGGTCTGCAGAACATGATGTGATTGTGTCAGTAATTGCATTGTGAGGAGGGGGAGGTTTATTGCCACGGAGCGGTTTGTATATATGCACTTCTAGAGGATTCCTTTAATCACAAATTGCTCTCGTGGTCTATTCCCTCGCAGAGATATTCATCTCTTCCTGGTGCGCCGAGGTATCCCTACAGGAATAAAGAGCACACATGTTCCAAAGGAAATTGTCAGAGGAACCAAGATGGATTACTCATGCTGCGCTGGCGGATTCTCACTTTGAAAAATGATATCAGCCGCAGTCTCCCAGATAAAAATAATCCCGGGGAGCAGTACATGCGATGCAGACGGGTAAAGAGGGTTCTGACCTAATCTCAGCAAACATCTTGAAATTCCCTTTTGCTCTGGCTAGAGATTTATTTTGGTTATTAGGCTATAGGTTCTCCATTGGTGCATCATTACGATATTCTCCTGAAACTAAATAAAGTACTGATTTATATATTCTGACGTGAGGCACAATAATATAATAATATATTTAGAATTGCACGGATGGCAAAATAATATCTATAAAAATGTGTATGAAAAACTATAATACTCCATGATTCAAACTATGCATGGTCATAATGGTTGAAGGGTATACTGATAATCAGTGGTATAATTTCTGGTATAATGGTATAAGTTCTGATTATTATGGTCCCTAAAGTACAACATAAAAATACATTCGTGCTTGTATTTATGACTGACAGCCTGAGGTTGTTATTGCAGTCAGTTCCTGCTATAGTGGTGTTTCAGGTGTAGACCACACGTTGGTCGGCGCCGGTCAAAATATTGTATGCGTGGCCTGTAGTAAGCAGAAACATTTTCACTGAAGCAGAACTATCATCAAGGCCATGCTGTCTGTCTCTATGTGTGTGCACACCGCACATTTTTGAGTGCGTGTGCGTGTGTGTGTGCGTGCATGTTTCAGTGCTAGCATGCATCTTTGAACACAGTGTGAGGTTGGGTGTCTGTCTGGTGCTGCCAGAATCGCCCAGCAGAGACGACGCCGATCCTGGACCAGCTCCCACTCTCAGATGGGGAGGGCGACAGGAGGTGGTGGTGGTGTGTGTGTGTGTGTGCTTGTGTATTCGCTTTGTAGCCATTGCCAGGATGGAGTGTTTATGAAGGGGTGTTGACTAAAAGACGACATGAAAAGCAGCATTCAGCCGGCCCAGACCCTGTCTGGTCAGGTAGTGTAGCCAGTGTCCCCTCAAGGATAATGATATGAGTCTTTGTGGGTATACGTACAGTATACAGAAAGCTCTCAGTATTTCTCGCTGGCACAGCGTGCAACGGCCAACCTCCACAGAGCACCCAAAAACTTCACACGCAGATGTTCAATTAGGGGCAAATGAGAAAATTAGAGATTTGATGAGAAAAAATGTGAAGTGACATTTAAACATGATGAACAATGTTTTTTAATAAGCACAACAGCTTGCAGCCTCAGAATTAGGGAACTAAAATAGCCATACTGGGTCGCCTGTTTTGCGCAGATCGTTTAATCATCATCGTTATTAATACACCTGTTTTCCGTACGGTGTTGATTAATTCCAGGACCTCGTGAAAAATCATGGCCATCGTTGTTCAATGTGAGTCTTTATTAAAGTCTCTTTGCAACGGAACAGTGTGACACAGAACCATCGCGGGGAGATTAGCGATGAGTAAATGAATACAAATAAGTTTGCACCAATGCTTCTTAGGCTCCATTGGCTGTGTTTTTGTGATTCTTTCCGGAGTGTCTGGCGGAGCAGATGGTCCTATAAATGGAGATCGGAGTGAGAGGCATCTCCTCATTTATGCGATGGCCATGCTTATTTGCTACAAATGTCCAGCAAGGATGTATATATAAATATATATATATTATGCAGAATGCATATATGTACCGGTTCATGATCATTGACAGGATCGACAGGATTTATTCTTGCCCGCCTACACAGTGTAAAAGTGGACCCAAATGGTAAATTTGGGACGAGTATGGATCCTATGGGCGTGATTGTGTAACAGACTGCGTGTTAAAACAGACTAGTACGTCAGCAGTCAACGCACACATGAAAACTTCCCCGTGACTCATACTGTACTGTATAGCCGAGCAGCAGCTCTATGAGTCAGTACAGGCCCTAGCTTACTTCTGCCGTTTCACTCAGACTTTTTCGGTTTTAGCGACTGACCCTGCCTGAGACTGTCACACACACATACAGGGATGCTACTTGGAGCTAAAAGCATACCTTATAAATAATTTAAGAAATCATAGCCTCTTCAAGATTGCCATAATGATGATCTGTGTCTGTATGTGGATGCCCCCCCCCCGTCCATATAGAAGGTGTGCAGCACTGCTTCCCAAATACTCCCACACCGCAAAATAAAATGCATTTTATTATTTCTTTTCCAGTGATTTCATGAAGAAACCAAAGAAAATATCTAAGAAATTAGAAAACAAATGTTTAAGAAGTAGTAGAAGTACAATAGCCGATCTACAAGCTCACACCGCTTAAAAAGCGATAAAGTAGCACATGTGGTCAATTAAAAACAGTCTACAAATGGAAACCAGTAGAATTTCAATGCCAAAAATAGTATCCCTTGGCTATTAGATTCTGCATAAATAAAAAGAAAAAAATGCTTATGAATATTGTGATTTGGAAGGTGGAAATTGACAGTTATTAGTGATAATGAAAGCCAATTTCCCAAAGAAGAACCGATTACTTAGAAGCAATGACGAATTATGACTATAGTCAAACAGATTTTTATCTCAATGCTTGCTATAAGATCTTGGGGAATTGTATTAAATTAAAAATAAACTTGTATAGAACTTTGAACACGTAGACTGTGAAACAAGGTCCTTGAAGTCACTTTGCTTAGAGATGCCAATCAAAATGTTACATACCCAAGCGCAAGATGAGCAAATATACTGTAGGCATGAACTTGTTCAACATTGTCTTGTTATTTAAAGTTATTTTTATTAGACATACATAGTTACTCTTATTATGTATAATTAGTATAATGTTATTTATAATTATTTAAATTGTGTAAATGTATTTTCTCCAGGAAATATTTTGGGCCTGATGTTTCAATTACGGTAAAATGCAATGACAACGAACAAAACACTAAACAAAAAAACACAGTGTATATTTGTGTTATGCTAAATAAAACGAAGGTCTTTATGATGAAATCAGATAACACAGAGGTTAAGTCACAAGCCAGTAAAAAATAAGCTCTCAGCTGAAAAGTGAAAATACATCCATGAAAAAACAAGTCTATAGGAAAGCCTAGTGTAGCCAGACCGCAAGACACAGGCTGTGAGGAACAGTGGCTGTCATAATGTAACACCTGTGACCCATGGCTTTTGGTCCATAATGGTACTGGACCATTTTTATTTCTTTATTTTTTTACATTGGTCCAAAAATACTCGCTCCCTTTAGGACAACACTTTTAGAGAGTCGAATCATAGAGCTTTTTCACTTTATTAGTTTCTTTTTTTGTAGCTCTCATGTGAAACAGGCAGCTCCACTATTGCTGTCCACTACGCCAGTTATCACTATTGCTGTCCACTACGTCAGTTATCACTATTGCTGTCCACTACGCCAGTGATCACTATTGCTGTCCACTACACCAGTTATCATCACACCGGGTTACAAATGGTCAGCAGTAAGTGAAGTACACTGAACAGTGAGTCGCAGTCAATGGCCTAATCATCCCAGACCATCTGTATGGTCCTTTAAGCATCTCAGTAGATATAAGAACAATGAATGTTGTTACTATAGTCTGTACCACAAAGAACTAATGGATATTGAATCTCACAACCAAAACCATCGAATAACCATTTGCTTCTCTATGCCCCCTCTAAGGCCCCATTACACTTTTACCAGTACTATCGAAATACAATCTAGAACACAATTAATGTAACTTTTAAGTGTTATACTGTAGACCTCGGCAGGCACATGATAATTCAGAGACACTTGTTCTGGAAGAGTTTTGCCTATAGACTATTCTATCGAGGTAGCTGCATGGGCTTATACCATTTCATGCATTCAATTGGTCTGGAATTTGATTGAAGCAGAGTTTAATATCATTCAATTAGATTTGTGTTTGAGAATCGGGGGGAAAAACAAGTAGCTAATTCTGTTACAAGAACACATTATTGTCACTAGCTTGTCATTCCACCCAAAACATCATAGTGAGCTCCCTTGTGTTGTAGTAAGACGTTTGAGTTTTGCTAGTGTAACTAAAATTAGACTGTCACACAGTTTTTAGTGTGTGAGATACATGGTTAAGAATGTTAAAGGTAGTGTGACTCAATGGAGACTACCAGAGACTCTGCTGGTCATCAAATTATCGGCTCAGGAATGTGACAAAAACAAAAACATATGGGGTGTGTAATATAGAAAGAGTATTTATTTGGGTGAACAACTCAAAATATAGAGCTATTTAACACTTTTAACAACACGTGACTTTTTAAGCTTCGTTGACTCAATGCTGTGACGTGCTGTTGGTGTGTACAATTAATAAATACGTCATTTCAACAGTATTTGCTAACATAGGCATCACATACAGTAGCTGAGAGGACAGAGGATGAATTATGAGAGCTAAAGCAACATGATTGCAAACGCCAGCTGTTGTGCTCCTGTGATCGGCCGACCGGGCAGAGGATTGGCAAGGCTTTATGATAAAGATACAAAGACCGTCTGAAGATCAATATCTGAACCACAGTGACTGTCATGCGAATGTCAGCTGTTATCAACAGTTGTTCAGCATTACCTGACGATACTATTGACACCTGCCCAGTCCTGATGGGTGCTGCTGATGGCTGCATATTAGCAACACCTGAAAGAAACATGAGTGTGACCTCGGCAACCAGAGGACATACAATTCTAAAGTCAAAACCCACACTAAAGTCAAAATTTAAAATTGCAGCACGGGTTAGTTTTAAACCGCTAAACATGTCGGGTGATTTTTAACCCACAGCACAGGCTTGTCTGGCTAATGACTGTAGGAGTGTTGGTATGTCTAACCGATGCATCGCCTGACGAACTCATTAGATTATTAAAATCAAATTTTATTTAACAATTTAAATTAATACAAATTAAAACTATTCTCATAGTATAGAATGTAATATACATACTATACAGTAATATCATTACATACTGTATAATTACAGTCAATATGCTGTTTCCCCGAAAAAGTAAACAACCGTTTTCCTATAACAGGTTAGATCAAATTGGCTATAGAAGTTATAGCCTGTTTCTAAGCCAAACACAACTTATGATCATTTTCTACCAGCTGTTTTAATTGTCATCTGCCCTTTTCCTTTGCCTGCGTGAATAAAGTAATACTTTTATACAAATGAATGGGAGCAGAGAGAGCAGACTTGCCCTCATCTGCTGTGTCCTGTATTTGTAATATAGTGCACAGATTATATGTATATATGCTTTTTCATATTTGCACAGACCAAAAAAAAGAAAATCCAAATACCAATTAAATTATTGAACGAACAGTGCTGATGCTGGGGAATATATATACACGCACGCACGCACGCACGCACGCACGCACGCACGCACGCACAGCCCATCTATGTAGGGAAACCTACAGTATCGACTCACACTAATGGAAGCTAGCGCCATTTTGACTGATTATAGGCAGCAGCCTGGCAGGTGTGTTTGGAGTTTAAATTGTTAGTGCCATTCAGTATAACATTTTCATGTTTCTTAGCGGCACCTCAACATGCTCTCGAAATAACAACCATTGTCAAAATGAGGGATCACAACTGCGACTATGACCATGACCTTTTTGTATGACGCAAAACCCAGAAAATACGTTTCTTTAAATAGACCCACTGAAGTGCTTATACAGAATAGTGTTAACCTAATTTCGATCCATCTCAGTGAGAGGCATCACAGCAAGCGAACGCCCAAAAACAACAACAACTCTAATAACAATAGCTCGCTAACAAGATGTAAACAAGGCAATTACATTGCTGGGGTGGAACAAGTGAACCACATGCAACAGCACGCAATCAACCCCCAGTCAACATAACACTGAAAACGGTTTAATAGTTCCCTCTCAGGGCAAATACTGTACCACCCTCAAAGGAGTAAAATACCTAGGCCTAAATATGTGCAGAGGTGTCACAGTTGATCAAGATAAATACGCATGGTCTTTAAGGTATGGTCTTAAATCCAGGGCAGGGGGGGCCGAAACATAACGTCAGCACAACCAGTG
>OOFJ01133220.1:0-10120 GCA_900323375.1 Benthosema glaciale | reverse complement strand
CATGTTTCTGAAGTGTGTGTACGTATACAAAACGTCACGACCAAAACCTGAGGGGGCGGCAACTGAATTTATAGCCCATTGTGGGAGAAAGAACAGCGCATTTATACCCTCCAGTGCGCGTACACACGCATGCACGCATGCACGCACGCACGCACGCACGCACGCACGCACGCACGCATAAAAACACCTGTACATACAGTATTCAAAGCACTCTCTACACACAGTCCACCCACATAACAGGCCCTTATAACTTAGCCACACACAGTACAATCCTCCATGTTCATTTTACTCTGACAGTGCAATGGAACCAAAACATAGCCTAAGAGTCTACCGGTATTTGGTTCCAATTCCAGTTTGTAAGCCACTGCGTCATTGGTCCCCATGGGGGACATTAAATCACCTTACAGTAGCCATGAGATTCATATAACAGAGCATCACACCTGCACACCGTCCGCTGTCAGGTGAAAACCGCATTTGTCCATAACTGTTACTTTTCAAATTCCAAAATAGCGAAAGGAGCAGATCTACAAGCTTGCGGATGTGCTACTTTTAAAAGGTAATATTTTTGGCGTTTTTGCCTGAATGTGGGGGAAGACATGCGGCAAAGGCCGAGGGACTTGAACCCGCGACACAACGTCAGCGTCAGGCTGGATTAATTTACCGGTCTAGGTGCCTGGACCGCTCAGCCGCGGCCCAGGCCCAGGTCTGCTACTTTTGAAAACACTGAAAGGTCAAAATATGGAGGTTTCTTCCCAACAACAACAACGCTGTATGTCTTGTGGTTCAGACCCCTAGATCTGCAGTCAATGATGCCATATTTACAGGTTTGGATCCTGCCACAACCCATGCAAGTATCAATCGAGGGAAAACTACTGGCCCCTCCCATAATTGAAAAAAAATAAGAAGTTCTAAGCGGCATTTTCAACACGATTTACTACAATACATGTTTAAATGACACCTGTAATTTCTGCTGATTCAGGCTCCACCCATGCAGCCCCCAAGCAGGATGAACTCTCTGTGATGACCCATTTACACCTGGTATTAAACCGGTATTAAAATGCAGAAAAATATCATAGCGGGACATTATATAATCCTTCTACAGGGGTGTTTCTCAACTGCTGGGTCGAGAACCAGCAGTTCAAAACTTTCTAGCAGTTCTTATTTTTTTTCTTAAAAGGGCACAGGCGTGGCTGCCACATGACGTCACAAATGGGGGCTGTTGATTTTTGGGGGGCTTGCTGATTTTTAGACAGCCACCATAGAATTGGCTACCACGTGATGTCACGTCTGAAATCCAGACGTTGGAGGGGATAGCGCCCCTCAGAAATCTACAAGCTCATAAACACGGAACGTGTCTTGCCCATATGGCACTCTATATTTGGACATGACTGACATCATAGTGATGATGCGAGCATCAAGGCAGCTTTGCTTAAAACCAATAACTAGTCTAGTGCCAAAGCAACTCAAATTAGAACTGGCAGCAGTGTCCCAATGTCAGTACTAATGAGAGAGGTGCTGATATGCAGAATTTGAAAGGTAAATCCCTAAACTTATTATCTGATGCTAATCACACAAAAGCCATTCTTGTATTAAAGTGTCGGACATCACCGGACATCCAACGCAAAGTGCCAATTCACATTAAACCAATTTTAAATAGTTTGTCGGGAGGCAAGAGGGAGCAAATCTAAGGACAAATTTAGCCTCAACAGAGACAACCTGAACTGTCTGAGTCTGTCACACTTACAGTCCAATGAATAACAGCAGCTTCCATGATGAATCACTGGTCCTGGAAGGGGTGAGGTCTCAATGTTCCCGGACTCAGGACTCTTGTTCTGAGTGTACACATGCCTTCTCGCCTCGGGTCTCTCTCCATAAACACACTAAGAGGAGCCACAATGACCTCTACAGCCAAATACAGAGGCCCCCAGAAGCCTGTCAGCAAATTGTCATCTCTGGATTTAGCCAGAAGCGAGGAGACACAACAGACCGACCAAGTTCTTACAGTCATCAACAGCTTACCAAAAGTCAGCCAGGAGAAGGAAAGACACCTCAATTGACTTGCACAGTGAAAACAAACTACCTCTGTAAACAGTGTGTGGAAACGCCTTTCAACTGTAAAAGGTGTGACCAGAGTTTCAAACAGTTAAGCGACCTGAACAGACGGGAGCGCCTCCAAAACGGAGCTAAACAGCGTGACGGTAAGTTAAGTAGCCTGAAGATACACCAACGTGTCCACAATGGAGAAAAGCCCTTCCTCTGTAAACGTTGCGACAAGAGTTTCAATCAGTTAAGTAACCTGAGGACACACCAGCGCGTTCACACGGGCGAAAAACCTTTCCACTGCCAGCATTGTGACAAGGGTTTCACCCAGTTAGTATCTCTAAAGACACACCAGCGTATCCACACCGGAGAAAAACCCTTCCACTGCCAGCAGTGTGACAGGTATTTTAGTCAGTTAGTCACTCTCACGATACACCAGCGTTCGCACAGTGGGGAGAAACCTTTCTTCTGTACGGATTGTGACAAGAGTTTCAGTCACTTACCACTACTGAGGAATCACCAGCGTGTCCACACGGGAGAGAAACCCTTCTACTGTAAACACTGTGACAAGAGTTTCACTCACGCAGGTAACCTGAAGACGCATCAGCGTATCCACACTGGAGAAAGACCTTACACCTGTAAAAACTGTGACAAGAGTTTTAGGCTTTTGTCCCAGCTGAAGTCACACCAGCTTATTCACACCGGAGAAAAACCCTTCCACTGTAATCAGTGTGGCAAGAGTTTCAATGTTGTGGGTAATCTAAAGAGACACCAGCGTACACACATTAGAGAAAACCCTTCAGTGTGTTAAATACCCAAGGGCACACAAACCTTCCATGATCATCAGATACTATGATTATACTAGGAGGAAGATTTTTTTCAAAAAAGTGTACTGAAAGTGTTCCAATTAGGTTATGTGGCCACGCCCACCAGTTCATTAGGTATGCATGGTTTTCACCTTAGCACCACCCACCTGAACTTAAGCCTCGCCCACAGCTGTTCTTGTATGATATTGTGGGAGGGGTTAGGGTTGTCGGTTGTGATGTCACTAACATGGTGTTATTACAATTGGGCCTTTTGGCTCAAAGGCTTTCAGCTTTCAGGAAGAAACCAAAAATACACAGGGAAGACATTTGAATATTATAACCACACCTGGGGGCACTCCATCTTTAACAGTCTTTGTATGGAGTTGTACTTGATGTACTGTAATTCTGCAAACTGTTAATAAATATTTCAATTAATCAATGAATCAATGAATCAACGAATCAACGAATCATTGACTCAATCAATCAATCAATCAATCAATCAATCAATCAATACTTGTACTATGTAACGGCTATGATACATAGAAAAAACACACGAGGAAAGAATGCTCATCGTCAGCAGTTTTTCCATACTAACAAAGGGGAGCCGAGGATCGTTCCATTAACCTTCTGATTTCCAAGCAGCCACTATATGGCCTGAGACACCATTTTTACTACTCCGCCTACAGATGCTGCACAAACCAATATTTTTTCTTTGTTGAGATTTGTCAAGTACAACACTGTATATAATATATACACAAATGGACCCACAGTAAGGCAAAAACGCATTGGGACATACATTAGTAGTGATAATGATATAATTAAAAATATATATATATATACAAGAAAGCCCCCATACAAAATAAAGGTTAAGGTGCTACTATTTGTCACATATACATTGCTGCATGTGGAATTTGTTCTCTGCAAATACCCTATATTTGCCGTGCTCGGGAATCATTTTGTAGTTGATCTAACTCCCCAATCCAACAGAAAACTCTCAATAATGCAGTAATACAATAAAATACCTTTCTGGTTCATCAATATAATCATGGTAATGTTGGGTAGTCACATGCACCACAAGGCAAAGGACACAGTACCCTCATACTTTTTGAATCAGATTCAGAAATGGATACATTTTCTAATATTTCCTCATGTCTTTTTTGGTTCTCTGGTTCCTCTAAGGCTCACATGTATTATTGAGAGCTCCTTCTCAGAGAGAGAGAGAGAGAGAGAGAGAGAGAGAGAGAGAGAGAGAGAGAGACTGCTGAACGAGGAATAAATAGTGATGGTGAACAGGATGGAAGTGAGAACTGGGTCACTGAGCTGCTTGGCACAATATGACTCAGCAGAAAGCCAGGTCTGTGCTTCCTCACATAAAACCGCTAAGCTCTTTAGCGCGCGCCGCGCTGCGTGCGTGTTTGCATCCCTGGGTTATCTGTCTAGCTGTGTCAGTGACACCGTCTCTCAGACTCGCTTGCCACAGTAAATGTGTTGAATTGTGCCATGTGGTTATTTGTGTCTTTGCCTCTCTCTTCTGTCTTATCTCCCAGCAAATGTCATTCATCAAGATGTGCGCACAGTCGCACACAGACGACACACGTCCTATATCTATAAATGCACCAAGTGCGTCTGTCTGTCTGTCTGTCTGTCTGTCTGTCTGTCTGTCTGTCTGTCTGTCTGTCTGTCTGCATGTATGCATGTATGCTAGACGCTAGCCCCTCCTATGCCCAGCTTTCCGGGTTTGTGTGAACACAAACGTTGGCTTGTGATTGGCTGATCACACCATATCGATGATTTGATTGGCTAGCAAAGTACATATTGAACATAAAAGTGAGGGCAGAAAAGTGAAGATGCCAAAAGTGATTGGCCGGAATGACATTTGTGATGATTTGATTGGTTGTGCACGGAATGTGATGTATGATGATGAGAGCGCCCCTCACTTCACACAGGTGTGATTTTTGAGGGGTGCCAGCCCCTAATAATGTTTGTTTTTCAACAACGTTTGTTTTAAAAACGCCATTGACAATGAAGAGAAATGAATGTTTGTTTTGTCACTTAAACAAACCTTATCACCCGTCGCTTAAACAAACATTATGTTGTAATAGATGTTGTAAGATGATAAGCGCGCCCCTCACTTCACACCGGTGTGATTTTTTATTAATTACACTAATTAAAAATGACCTCTCTCCATCTCAGTGAAATAGACGCTACAGTATATTACTGCACAAGTGTTCTTCAGAAGGGGTTCCCAAAAGTTTACATGCCAAGGGCCCTCAAATAGCCACATGGCAGTGGCCAAAACAGTGTTACTGTGCTGTTACTATGGGCATTTGGGGGTTTCCATTTTCCATTGTATATTTTTCTTTTCCCTTTTGCCTCCACTATGATCTCCTGCTTTTGGCCTTACAGAAGTGATTATTTGTATGTCTCTAAATGTTATGATGAATTGAACATGGTGGACCCTATCTAATATATACAATTACAGTAGAGCCTGTCAAATCCAGCTTTCCTTCTTTGCATTGCGTCTTCTTTGCATTGCATAGAGTTGAGCCGCGCAAAACGCGGCGAAGTTGTAAACAAGTGTAATGCTTTAATTATGGTGTCGTCCACAGTTAAAAGTTTTGTTTTGAGTTGTACTTTATATGTACTGTCATTCTCCAAACTGTTATCAATCAATCAATCAATGCCAAGGACCCACAAATAGCCATATGAATGTGGCCTGACCGGCCTCCCACTAAAAAATGTCTATAGAAGTTTAAAAGGGTATAGAAAAAAAAAACTGACAAAAACTAAAACAAATATGTTTTTACGTGCAATTTAAATTAATTTCAGTATGTTTTAGTTAGTTTTAGCATTGTTCATTTTAGGTTTTATTTTGTGTAACGTCGGTTAAATGTTTTTTGTTTTAGTTGTGTCAGTTAATTCTACTACCACTGCTCTGTAGTACTCAGTACCACAAAAGAAGCACGCCGTCTCCAAAGCAGGTAGCAGCATGCTACTCTGCCACTTAAAGCGTAAAAAAAACGTCTGCAAAAAGGCATGCAACACTATAGAGGTCGATCTGCGCATCTGCATGTTTATCCTGCTCATTGTTGCTGTGACAACTGAAGCTCCCCTTGGGAATAAAAGCTGTTTAATCTTATATATCTACCATCCACCCGTGTAAATGCTGCGTGTGTTTCAGCCCTATAGCTGGGAGAGTCCATACATACGTGCATTCAAGCACACAGGAATGTGGGAGGAAAACTTTAAGTGTGCAGGGTCACAATGAGCAGACGTGTCTTAGGGGCCCCTGGCTGACTGGGTTCTGGGCCTTTTGTTGGTTCCTAATAAAGGCTTCAGTGAGGAGGAGGAGAAGGAGGAGGAGGAGGAGGGAGGTGGTGGAGTGAAGGGTGGAGGAGAGAAGACTGTGAATAGTTCTAATTGCCTTCCTTGGCTGAGGGGGAGGAAGTGATTGACTTATGAGCATTGAAAATAGGACAGACCTGCTGCCACAACGCAGTGTGCGTGCGTGCGTGCGTGCGTGTGTGACAGACATGTCTTCGAGTGTGCAAGCTTCTGGTCATGCCTGAATGTATGTTTGATTGTGTTCATCAGCAGGCAGTATTACTGGTCAATATGCGTACTGTACAGTATATAGCTGTTCATTTGTGTGCGTGCGTGTGTGCGTGCGTGCGCCTGCATCATGTGCATGCCATGCGTGCGTGGGTGCAATGTGTGGGAGGCTGCATCCATGTGTGACTTTCAACTTGCTAATGTGTGTAATGTGTATGTGCCTGTATGTCTCATTCGATGTGTGAATTTATGCATGCGTCTCCAACCGTGCCGTGCGTGCATGTGTCCGTGCATGCGCGTGCGTGTGTGTGCCGTGCATGTGCGCGTTCGTATAGGCAGAGAGGGTTCTGTCAGGAGCATCTGTTGAGACACGGGCCAGATGGGGTGTGTGTGTGTGTGTGTGTGTGACAAGTGTTTTGTGTGTGTGTGGAGGCACGAGCTCTTTCTCTTTCTCTCATTCCTCCTCATCTCTCTCTCTCTCTCTCTCTCTCTCTCTCTCTCTCTCTCTCTCTCTCGTGCCTTCTGCCTTCTGTTCTGTCACTGGAATAAAGGTGGGGCACGTCAGGGGGGCCCCCAGCAGATGTGTCAGTTTAACACTGGGGGCCCCTGCTGAGGACAAAGGGAAGGACACAGGGAGGGACTCTGGAGTGACTGACTGACCAGGGATGGGTGAACTTTGACCCCCAGAAAAAAACTACAGACGCAGGCGTCATTGCTATTGGGGTGATTGTTCTGCTGATGTCATGAGAGCGCGACCGGTCCGCAAACAAATATGAGCACAGTTCAATCGGAAAACACTTTTGTCTCTGTAAAAGCATTTATTTCTATGCTGCTGCATTGTAGAGCCAGACCAATCGCGTTGGCCGATATGTGTATATCCATGGGACGTGGCTCCGCTACATCTGCGATGCGTGCAAGTCTGTTTGTTTACAAGTGAGAGGCAGACGGCCAGCTCAGCATGTTTGCTACTATCATAATGTTTTCAGATACATATTTTAGTATTATAAAATATTATACATAATTTAGTATATTAGTTTGATATAAAAATACAAAAAATTGAATGGAATTTTCCCATTGTTTTGGCATCTAATATTAGGTATGCCCATATGACGGATATGCTCTAAAACAAGGGTTTTCAACTGATTGTGAACCAGCTAGGGACCACCACCCTGGCTAAGAATCAACCTAGGGACCACCACCCTGACTAAGAATCAACCTAGGGACCACCACCCTGACTAAGAATCAACCTAGGGACCACCACCCTGACTAAGAATCAACCTAGGGACCACCACCCTGGCTAAGAATCAACCTAGGGACCACCACCCTGACTAAGAATCAACCTGGGGACCACCACCCTGACTAAGAATCAACCTAGGGACCACCACCCTGACTAAGAATCAACCTAGGGACCACCACCCTGACTAAGAAGCAACATGGGGACCACCACCCTGACTAAGAATCAACCTGGGGACCACCACAGTTACCCTTATTCCTTTATCTAACCTTCCATTAAAACTCAGGTTAAGTGATATACAGTAGAGTAGACACATGAAGACATTATTACTGTATATGGGCACATTCATTTTCTGTGGAATTTAACCTCGATCAGTAACTGACAACATTGACACGCTTCCATGGAATATTGCACAAAGCTTTAGTGTGCTGTTCTGTGGAAGAAAACTTCACTTAGTTTGCTACATTACTAAATGCATGTTCAGGGACCACATGGAATACCTTCACGGACCACCAGTGTCCACGGACCACCTGCTCTAAGAGTGTGAAAAAAATGATTTTTCATTTCGCATCAGTCAAAACATAAAACCGGACACCAGCTCAGTGGCCTTGTGGTTAGAGTGTCCGTCCGCCCTGAGACTGGGAGTCATACCGGGTCATACCAAAGACTCTAAAAATGGGACCCAATAACTCCCTGCTTGGCACTCAGCATCAATCAGGGTTGGATTGGGGCACCGGAGCTGCCGACGAGCCGGCCTGGCGGTGTGCCGCTGGTTCGATTCCCGATCCCAGTGGGACTTTGCCGCGTGTCTTCCCCCCCCATCTCTCTCCCCCTTTCCTGTCAAGATACTGTCACTGTCAATAAAGGCAAAAAATATATTTAAAAAAAAACCATAAAACCGGTAATCAGTGGACTATAGCAGGGATTCTCAACCCGTGGGTCGCTACCCCTCGGGGGGCCCGAAATTATTTTGGATGATTTTATCATCCCAGATGATAAAAAATATATATATATATATACAAAAAAAAGAACTGAGAGAAAATGAATTGTCCATATATACACTTTCCTTACTGATTATATCTGGTTTTAGTATATATTTTCTCTATTATTCAGGTTATTGTAGCGGCCAAATTCTATTGAGGGTGGGGAGTGGGGGCGTGGCGAGGGTCCCGAAACATGGCCAAAGCATTTCCGGGGGTCCCCAGTCAAACACGTTGAGAACCCCTGGACTATAGGACTAATCAGACCCAGAATCTGGCATCTGTATTATATCTGCTCCGGTGATGTTCCAGGTATGGATGTCCGATTCCGATCATTTGAAAATGACATGCTCAGCCCGATTTCCGATCACGTGATTGGATCGGGACAACCCTGGTTCCTGGACAATCTGTACAAGCAGCATAAGAGACTCAAGCTGAACATAATATACACAGATATTAAACAACATGTTACTCAAAGTTCATATAAACCCAAATTGAAAGACATATTGCTGACATACACTAGTGAAGAAAATGCAGCAGGAGGAGGAGCGGGGTATGTGGGAGGGAGTTTGTTCACTGCACTGCAAGATGCAGTGAGCTGTGCTGAGCATGTACAGTAGCATGTACAGTATAGCATGTGAGAGTGAGAGTTGGACTGCTGAATTATAGTGCGTATAGGTGGACCATTAGATTTCGTGGTCGTATGTGATTGGAGGATGAATGAGCATGAGACTGGTTTGAACAGTCCCCAAAACATGATTTTATTTGCAAGATTTATTTTATGGGGGCTTTTTATGCCTTCATTGATAATGAACAGTAGTCAGATAGGAAAGGGGGAGAGAGATGGAGAGACTGGGGAGTGAGACTTGGCAAGGGCCGACGGGCTCGGGACTCGAACTCACGGCAGGCCGTCCGGCTGGTTTGGCAGCCTATAGGTGCCTATAGGCGGTTGAGGTAACCTCCCGGGCATGCACATGACTTCATTTGCTACCGGTAAGACGTGATTGGACCATGAAAAGACAAAGGACTCTCCGTTCCCTGGTCATCCCCGCACAGCGTATTTGCCCTGTACTTAATGACTATATGGGCTCCATTTTCGTCACACGCTAAACCCCTTATGCCTAACTTCTTTGCCTTTTTTACTATTTTGAGCTTGTAGGCCGGCCATTTTAACTATTAAAATATGTTTTCAAAATAGTAAAAAAAAGGCAAAGAAGTTATAAGGATAAGGGCTTTAGCGTGTGACGAAAATGGAGCCCAATACATCTGCACTTTATTTTATCATTATGTACAGTACAACTTCCGGGATTTGGTCTTTAAATTCACTGGCTCTGATGACTCACTCTGCACATCTGTCTGTGTAGGTGGGGGACTGTGTGTGTGTGTGTGTGTGTGTGTGTGTGTGTGTGTGTGTGTGTGTGCGTGCGTGCGTGCGTGCGTGCGTGCGTGCGTGCGTGCGTGCGTTTGTGTAAATCTGAGATGGTACAAATGTAACCAAATGAAACCAT
>OOFJ01133218.1:0-12975 GCA_900323375.1 Benthosema glaciale | reverse complement strand
AGGCTGGCCGGCGGCGCTGTTTGGCAGTGAGCGCCACAGTCAGCCTGACGGATTGTACAAGGTCAGCATGCAGCAGTCAACCTGAATCAGATCAGCACCAGGAAGAGATTAGAGCACCTAGCCTCGGGGAGAGCTAGACACAGATAGCTGCATACATGTGTATACACATACGCACACGATACCATACAATACAATCCTTGTGTAGCTGTATAGTAGCTGTATAGTAGTACCTGTATAGTAGTAGTAGTAGTGGTAGTAGTGCCCCCCAGTGACCGTACAGTATTCTACTATACTCCTAGTATACTGCTAGTACTAACAGTATACTCCTAATATACTACCAGTATTCTACTACTAGCAGGTAACATCAACCAGTCGTTGATGACACTGCGGACACAAACGGTCCAGTGCGCCAAAAAACTGTCCAAGGCGCCAGAAAACTGTCCAAGGCGCCAACAATGATGGAAATGTCTTTCAAACATTTCCCTCTTTTTTTTCATCCCGTTGTAATGACGCTCACTTATGACGTTGGACCTCCAGTGAACGGTCGCCAGCGTTGTGACGTCACGTATAGGGACAGGGCCAAAGTAATAAAGAAAGTAAACAAAACATGTGTGTAGATGTGGACTGATGTGTGTATGTATGTATACCTCTGCTGCCCCAGAGCACAATATCCTAGCATCTCCCCCCATAAAAAAGAAAAATCTATTTTTCTTTATCCTGCAACTACTAGACTTACTACCCTTCCTATTCTAAACTACCACACTTTCAGCCCCCTGCCCCTGAGAGTGTGTCCGCACTGATATTATAGCTAACACAGGTGGACACAGGCTGACAAGTTAAGATGGCCTTTACCTGCTTGAATGCCCTCTGACACTTCTCGTTCCAAGTATATTTTACAGTTTTCTTCAATAGATTTGTAAGTGGTTCTGTAAATGCCACAAGATTGTGAACAAACTTTCTGTAAAATCCACACCTTCCTAATACTCTCCTGAGCTGTTTCTTTGTCCGCGGTACAAGAAGATCAGCAATGGCTTGCCCTTTAGCCGCACATGGGCGGACCTGGCCCTGACCTACAACCTGCCCCCCATACTGTACGTCACTTGGGCCTTGCCGATCTCCCTCCTTGCTGCTGTCCCCTGTCTAGCCTGGGCCTGTGCCACGACACAAGCGTTAAACACTCCTGGGAATAATCTACCCTGCAACTCCTCAGTCCCCCTCAACACCGCCGGAGCCGCAGCGACCACAGGGTCCGCAAAAACCCTGTTCCCAGCCAGGTCATTTTACTCCTGGTTTGCTCCTGGCACTGGCAAACTGGCCACCATACCCACAGCCAAAAGTAAACTCCCCTCCCACCCCTAAAATCAGAGCATATTTATTTAGAAACGTTCCAACATTCTCCCCAACATTTCCTATTAACAGGGACTGACTCATTCCTGTGTCTCGTAACACTATACTATGGGGCTCCCCTTTCCATCAACTATATGACAGACTGTCATATAGTTGATGACATATAGTCGTATCCAGACAAAATGAACTCCCCGAACATTTCACAAGCTCTCTCCTTAATGTACTTTTCCCTCCTCTGACTCAGAGCTCAGTGAAACCACCCCCACCGATTTCGCTCCACCCTCTCTTGCCACCTCATTTTGCAATTTATAACATTCAGCTTTTATATGTCCTTTTTCCCTACAGTAATGACATGTTGGTCCAGCCGGCATTCCTGGAGGTGCTCCTGGCCTGTCTCCCTTTAACATCATCCCGACTTTGTAGCCTGATACCCCAGCATCCTCCTGTACCTCTTGATAGATTGTCTTCGCCCCAGCCAAATTTGTCCTATGCGACAATTCATATTCATCTGCCAATATTGCAGCTTTTTGCAAATTGTCCACTTTGTGATCCTCCAAATGAGGTTTTATTTCTGGGGCCATACTATTTTTAAACTCCTCTGTTAGGAGGAGCTGCCTCAGTTTATCATACTCTTGATTTACATTTTGGGCACGACACCACCTATCAAATGCCACTTCCTTTTGTCTGGCACCCGTTGCACCAATAACTCCACCATTTCCCCCTTCCTTATCTCAGGTGCTAACGGAACTGCTAAATGCTCAGCCACTCGTCGCAACTCCTCTTTATACAGGTCATACCATTCACTTAGTTTGCACCTCGACTATTTTATTCAACAAGCTAGATATAAAGGTTCAGTACAAACAAGCCCCCATTATGCTACCAGTATACTACGATACTCCTAGTATACTACCAGCATACTCCTAGTATACTACCAGTATAGTATACTACCAGTATACTCCTAGTATGAATGAATGAATGAATGAATACTTTATTGGCAGAAATGAAATTAGTACAGCATACAGTCAGACACGAATGAAATCAGTACAGGGTACAGTCAAACACAACAGCCAAAGGGAACACCGAAAAAAGTCCTTGCGGTCTTGTTTCCATTCAGGTCCTGGGTATTCAGTATACTTCCAGTGTTCTACTATACTCATAGTATACTCCTACTATACTACCAGCATACTCCTAGTATACTACTAGTATAGTATACTACCAGTATACTCCTAGTATACTTCCAGTGTTCTACTATACTCATAGTATACTCCTACTATACTACCAGTATAATCCTAGTATACTACTAGTATACTCCTAGTATACTACCAGTATATTCCTGGATACTTATATACTATCAGTATACTGACAATATACTACTAGTATACTGCTGGTATACTCCTATTATCAAATGTCCTCACTTTACAGGAGATTTTCCTCTTCTCTCAGTGGGAACATTTGGTCCCCAGACTTATTAAGACACACAACAACATGCACTGCACACACACATGAATTCACACATGGAAGCACACACTTGTGCACACGCACGCACACACGCACGCACGCACGCACGCACGCACGGTTACTAATCGACAACTGAAGCCTGCATTTGGTATATATATACTTAGTCGTACGCCGGTGTGGCACAACCGCAACGAAGATCGCCGATCGACAAGTTCACGACTCATGGCATTGCTATGCGCTTTGAGCTTGTAGATCGGCAATTTCCGGTGCCTGACACCCCCCGCTCACAACTATTAAAGTACAACTCAGGACTGAGCACAGAGCAGCAATAAACGTAGCTCCATGTCCGAGGACGTGGGCCATTAGAGGAGCAGATAACAAGGGCTATTGGCAATTGACCGTCTTCTCACCGCGGCCACATCATGCAGCACTCTGCCTCTGAGCTGTGCTGCATGTATAGGGACAGCGGTGGAAGGAGTACTCACAGTATTTACTTAAGTAGGCTATACAAATATAAATATACTGTAACATGCAGGGTACAATGCTCTGTTACAAGTAAAAGTCTGGTATGCAGTATTAGAAAGTTACTATAGAGTAGAGGTATTGGCGTCAATAAAGTATGCAGAATGTATACACAGTATGTACATTTTTGCAATTTTTAAAAATGTATGCAAATCTTTTGAAAGTTGCAGATCTACAAGCTCAGCTAGTACTGTAGATGGGCTTATGGGCTTATGGATATTATGCCTATTTTCAAATAGCCATAACATACATACTGTAGCCCTAAAGTGGTAAATTTACTTATGTTTTGTAATAATATTCAAAATCTACAAAGTACAGTAACTATAGTAACTAAAGTACAATATTTGCCTCTGAGGTGTAGCGGCGTAGACGTAAAAGTAATGAAACTTGGAAATACTCAAGTATGTCCTTTTTAAGACCTCAAAACTGTACAAAAGTATACACTACTTAGTTACTTTAATTCCATGCATCCAATTACGTACAAATCATGGTTCACATTTGTCGGAGAGGGCTGAGCGAGGGCATTAATGATACAGTGAGACAGTGCTGGACAGATGGAAGTGCACAGGCTGGTAAAGGAGCAAGTAGAGTGGAGAGGAAATGAAAGAGGTCAATCACCATGAAATGATGCTCTCTGGATGTGCACACGTTACACCATGCCCTGTGGCGCAGTGTGGCTCAAACTGTGTCTGTTTGCACCAGCGCGTATAGAGAGGCCCATGCAGCGTAGATGCCTTCAGCCGGCCTTTCTGTGTATTATGGGCGTGTCTGTGAGTAATTGTTTGCGCCCGCCGTGCAGGCTTGTTGCGTGTGCATGACAGTATGTGTATTTGCTATCTGTGAGGACCGAATGACGGAAGGATGAAATGAACATTCTGTGAGTGAGTATAGGATTTTACTAGCTGGTCCTTGCATTTCAAGAGGCTGTTTTTTTAGTGTAAGGACTTTAGGTTTAGAATAGTGTTGTATTAGGTAATGTATAAGGCAATGGAAATCAGTCCTTAAGTTACAAGTGGTGCATGTTGCATGTGGTGAGTGAGTGTGTTCCAACTTAACCTGTATTTCAAAAATAGCAAAGAACGGCTAATCTACAAGCTTTTTTAAATGTTTGAATTAATCTAATCTTTAAAAAAAAAGAATACTACTACGCCATGTCATAACCATTTTATTGAAATAAAGAATGGGTTGTCCGCACACCGTGCTTTAGCTCCATGAAATTTTTATATGGTCAGGATTCACTTCAGGTCAATCCTTCCTGATGAAGACCCGAAGGGGTTGAAACGTTCCTGACCATAATAAAAAATTCATGGAGCTAAAGCACGGTGTGCGGACATCCCTTCTTCTTTAAAGTATGTATTTTGTTGTCCAGCACCTGTCAAATGTTTTGAGATGTGGGTGCTTCCCTTTTGGATGTTTTCTCATATTGAAATAAACTGCCATACATTTACACTGATTGCTCCATCACTCACCTCTCTTTTATGGGTTTGTAAATGTGTTGACATGCTCTGAATGAAGAAATAACACTACCATAATATGTCTTAACCGTGTTTATTAAAACGGTTTTATAATAACACAGATTGCTCCAGCACCTTGCTCTTTCCACTTCTGATCATGTCCAGCGCATGTAAGAATCAAGTTATCTGACGCACGACGGGCTGTTTTCTTTTCTTTTCTTTTTGAAGTGTTTATGTTTGACACATGCTGCATAGACGCGTCACCATGGGAACCCAAAAGGGATGGGAACCTGTCGCTGTCGGCTGTTTGCTTAACGATTTTGACTATGTCATAGACGCCGTAGAGAGAGACAGGAAAGAGGGAGAGAGAAAAGGGGAGAGACATGCAGCAAAGGTCGTCATGAACGGGACTCGAACACGCGCCGCGCTGTCAGGCCAAAGCCTATATATGGCATGCGCCTGGACCACTAGGCCAGCGGGCGCCCCATCTTATCTCAAAATATTCAGAACAATGTCATGCCCAATGATTTGCCCGAAATAGGGACGCCGCCTGCATGGGTGAAAGTGAAGAGAAAAAGAGATCCGCCTGGCAGAGGGATGATGGTTCTCGCTGTGACACAAACCACATCGGCGCAGCAGCAGTGCTGCTTTTGAACTGCACAACAACCATAATCACCGAGATCCTGCTCGACATGGTGGAATAATGTGTGGTTGTTTTGCAATGACAAAACAGACCTACTTATCGCAGCACCGCAGCACAAACGCCACAGTCGCTTTCTGCAAAGCTGTGCATATTTTCGAGTTGTCTTCCCACACTACGCTGGTTTATTTCGGGAATTTCTTATAGATGCATATCCCAGTTTAACGTTCTGTCTTCACTCCATTGCTGCATCCACACACACACACACACACACACACACACACACACACACACACACACACACACACACACACACACACACACACACACACACACACACACACACACACACACACACACACACACACACACACACACACAAACAAACTCAGAAACGTGCATGCATGCTGTACATACTGTATAATGTAGTCCTTGGTGCCCACAGTCAAGCTGCACGCAGTATGGGTGCAATACTGAATATAGGTGTTACCTGAGGTAACTCCAGGGGGACAGAAAACAATTGCCCTCGTCCACTGGCAGTCTACAGTTAGATCATATCTTCTATCCAAGGGAAATAACACACTTGCTCTAATAATAACTCCTCCACACTCGCACTCGCACATGAGGCATTGATGTCCTTTCATGCTGGACAGGGACATTAGTTCCAGCACATGTATAATTGATTATCATATTAACAGTAGAAATCGTTTAAGTTCATCTCTCGGGCACAGGTGCATTACATGTACATGGGAGCTTAAAACCATACAGTATCGCACTTCCCTCCATTCATTACGTCAGCAACGTTCTAGTGCCCTTTTTTTCCCATGGTGCCACGGGGGACATCAAACGGCAAAGTCAGGCGAGGCTGTCATGCAGGTACTGTAGGTACTTTCTCATCTGATGCATCTTTAATCATTTCATAGTCAGTATCATTGCCAGTATGATGGTCAGTATCATGGTCATGGTCAGGCTGTGTAGAGCAGTGTGTAGTGCAGTCCCCCAGGTGAAGGAGTTTAAGTATCTCAGGGTCTTGTTCACGAGCGAGGGGAGGACGGAGAAGGAGATCAGCCGGACAATCGGAGCGGCAGGGGGCGGTATTGCAGTCGATGTACCGCACTGTTGTGACGAAAAGAGAGTTGAGCCAGAAGGCCAAGCTCTCTACCGGTCATGACCGAAAGAATAAGGTCACGAATACAAGCGGCCGAAATAGAGAGAGGGTGAGAAGTTCAGTCACGCGGGAGAGACTCGGAGTAGAGCCGCTGCTTCTTCGCCTGGATAGGAGCCAGCTTAGGTGGTTCGGGCATCTGGTTAGGATGCCTCTGGAGCGTCTCCCTAGGGAGGTCCTCGATGCACGTCCCACTGGGAGGAGACCCCGGGGCAGACCAAGGACCAGATGGAGGGATTACATTGGACCGTCTCGGGATCCTCCAGGAGGAGGTCACTGTTGCTCTGGACAGGGAAGTCTCTGTGGTGGAGCTGTTGCCCCTGCGACCCGACTAATGATAAGTGGTTGAAGATGGATGGATGGATGGATGGATGGATGGATGGATGGATGGATGGATGGATGGATGGATGGATGTGTAGTGCATATTAGATATTAGATATGCGTATTTACTTTCACCTGAAAAATACATTTTGTATAACCGCGATCATCGGTTCTTTAGTTATATGGGCCAATGAATAAAGCTTGGTTTGACCAACAACAAAAAAAAACACAATCTGGGAAAAGAAACTGAGATAAATGCATTTTTCTAAATCTGATAACGTGGAGGAGGATGGCAGCCCCGCTAAAACCTTATAGCTTCCCGTGGGTGCATCTATTTCATACGAGGAGAGAGGATCAGATGAAAGCAGAGGAGAGGACATGCAGGAGAGTAATGGAAGGAGAGGTAGACAGATGAAAGCACTGGGAGAGAACGGGAGAGTGATGGGATGAGAGGTAAGGGCTGATGAAGGGGAGAAGAACAGTGCAGACCCATGGGGGCATGGAGAAGAGAAGAGAGAGAAGAGAAGAGAAGAGAAGAGAAGAGAAGAGAAGAGAAGAGAAGAGAAGAGAAGAGAAGAGAAGAGAAGAGAAGAGAAGAGAAGAGAAGAGAAGGATGCCTCTGACGTCGGAGTTGTTTTGTGCGTGGCGGTGGCCTGCGTGGCGTTTTGTGCAGCCTGCATGTATCCCAGGGTCACCATATGCCCGACACCACTGGGATCCTGGGACAGAGAAAGCAGGTTGACGCACTATACACTCTACGCTACGGGACATTTGGCACCACGCACGCGTGTGTAGTAGCGTACTACATGCACGCACAGTCGCACACGCGTGTAGTAGCGTACTACATGCACGCACAGTCGCACACGTGTGTAGTAGCGTACATGAACGCACACACAAAACACATAGCACATATGTAATTATTCCACTTGAACTTGAGTACAGCGCCTTGCTAATAGCCTAGATACTAACAGTGCGTGCGTGCGTGCATGCACTCACGCATGTGTGTATGTGTGTGTGTGGTAAGGGTTGTTCTAGTTCTATCCTAAGTTACAAGGAGGAACACAGGAAGCTAATATCTGCACCATCTCCAACCAGGGGAGATATCTGAAAGAACACACCTCCATCCCCATGAGATCCCCCTGACATGGGCCGATAGATAGAGGACGGTCCATGGAGAAGCATGCCTGTTTGCAGAGTGATAGATATCAGCTCTGCAGCTGTCTCGGGAGATATTACTCCACCGCGGTGTACTTTGCCCCGATAAAAAATAAATTCCCCTGCGTTTCTGATAGAAAGGCTCAGACAGATAGTGGCAAGGTGAAAGGGAGAGAGCCAGAGAGAGAGAGAGAGAGAGAGAGAGAGAGAGAGAGAGAGAGAGAGACTGTCAGACAGATTGACAGACACAAGATGGCTGGGGCACTATAGTCAATCTATGCCTGTTAAAGAACGCACGATACAGCATAACAAATGGGATGTAATGGGCAGAATATATCACTCTGGGAACAACAACCCGTTCATAGAAAGTGACTTACACAAAGGTGGGCTATTAAAAATGGTGATATTGCGCCCAGGCTGAAGTCACCCCCATTATAGGGAAACTGTTAGAGTGTGAAAGAATTAATACAGCTCACTGTATTACATTTAAAAATCGTTTCCTCCGGGCTCATTATCATGTCATCTCGCCCGTTAAAAGTATAAAACTCAGTTGAGGCTTAAGAATGTCAATAGGGTTGAAGATCACAGAGTGAATATATTCTCCCCACTATGTACAGCTCAAAGGCCTCAAGCCGGTTTGGAACATTGTTGTCCATACCTTGGACGTTTATAGCAGCTAGCATGTGTACTAGCATGGCTGATATCGTCTGGCGTAGCCTATTTCAGCCAGGTATGAGAAAAGTTTAAATATCCCCACCTTGCTGACCTGAAATGGACATTTTCCAGAGTCTATGGCCTTATGCATTTAATATTAAACTGGGGGAAACTACAAGGGTTGAGAAATGAGAATTTCTGCTGGCTAAGATTGAGCCTGGGCTTTCTGGGGGGGACAGTCACTCTGATGTCAGAAACAAATAAAAAGATATACACCTATCTCGTCTGTCTCCAATCCATCACTGTCACGGACCACCTATGCAGGCATGACCTGAGTCTTTCTGGTTCCTCCTGATCAGTATATACTGTATGTGCACTGACAACTCAGAAGTAGAAGAAAACCACTGGATAATTGGCACACACACGCACACTTTTCACAACATTGACGCCCCAGGTCGATAATAATTATAACGGGAATGTACAGTATTTCTTCATGTTTCTCTCATCCCTCAGTCATGCCGTGAGAAGAACTGTATGAGGCTATGCTGACTCAATGTTTTATTTAAAACACATCAACATACATTGCAGCAGCATTGCAGCATAAACCAAATGAAAATACGATAGCATGTAAAAATGTGCCATCATAACGAGTCCATCAAACCTATAGTGACAGCATAAGGGACAAAGAAAATAATAATAAGCTATAGGCTACAGAAAAATATACCTTGACCGCTTGTGGTGGAAAGAGGTGGTTGCTAAACGAGATCTACCCACCAAAAACATTGCTATCCCATTTCTGAAAATTGGAATAGTGGCCTTGGAAAAAGTGACCTTACATACTAGAAGGGTGAAAATTGAATAGTGATGTTGATGTTACATTATAATAGCCTGGCAAATAAGCCAGACTAATATCCCGGCAGGCTTCTTTTTTTTTTTTTTTGCCAACGGCTGCTTCGCATCTGGCTTTAGCCATGGGCTAACATTATAATAGAAGGGAAATGGAATGTAGCTGATGTTGCATTATAATAGAAGGGTGTGAATGGTGCATTGTGGGTTTGAGATGACAGGCCTTTTTTTATGTCAATCAATCAAGTCACCTTAATTCAAGTGATAGACTGTATATTTATAGGGGCATGTCATCATGATCTTCCTGCACAGGCTTTGTGATCTATTGGATCACGATCTACCTTTTGGGCACCCCTGCCTTAGACTGCAGTCCTTTTGACAGTGATGTCTTTAAATCACTTTAAATCTTCGTATATGGAGCTGACCTGTTCTTTCATTCCATATGTTGATCTAACCCTCCATGCCAAAGTGCCAGTGCTAGCCCATGCAGCAGTCTGCCATCACCCAGGTGGATGCATGTACCACGCCTTGCCCATTAGGGCGAGATCGCTTCTTGCCCTCAGGGCGTCTTACTGGTTTATTTATATCATGAAATTATTATGAATTTATGAACTATGACCATTATTTTTTTGTATTTTGGTATTATTTTTTATTCTTATAGTAAATTGGCCTAGTTTAGTAACAATACACACACACCCACACACACTGTGATTATCTGTGTAATTTGGCAGATTTTATTGTTGTCTTTTAACACACTGCTCTATAGCCACAAATAACCACTGAAGTCTGTGGTGATATTCATTTTTACTTCATGCAGTAGTTAATACTACACGTATATCTACTATGCATACTATCCATGTGTGAGGATTTGTGAATACAGTTGTACAGTAGGCCTGTATGTAACTATGTATGCATTCGATTTTTTTTCTTCTGGCCCTGGAGCATACAGGTATGTCTGAACAGACAGTGAAGTTAATATATACCCCCAATGAGCCCACATCATGCATAATACTGTAGCTGGTACAGTACCTGTTGCCATAGAGTTCCCAAGTGAATGAAATACACCAAACCTGGTCCTCAGGGATACATGGTACAGTTGTTTTTTTTATTATTCTGTCTGGTAGTTCATTCCATTTCGCGCCCCATACTTCGTACTAGACTACCATGCCAGGAGAATTCAAAATAGCCTGACTCGCTGATAGAAAAGCAGAAGCACTATTCCCAAAGACCTGCAGTTTTGCAATGTAAAACCGGGCATCATTTTGTGACGTGCATATTCTGTGACGTGACTGTTACAATGTGTTGTATAGGCAGGGGCAATCAGGACATTTACATACACATAGGAATGAAATAATTTATTGGTTAGACATTTTCTAGGTTGAAGGTACATTAGGTGTAAGCCAATAAATGCCTAAAAAATAGATTTCTCTGACCATTCTCTGTTAACACCGGGAACTGTTAAGTTCTGGTTTTGTGATGTTATGTCTTATGTACATAATGACAAACAGTGAGCGGTGATACTGTTGTGGGGACATATTCAGACACAACCTTAGGAAGACCTTAAAAGTTCCGCCTGAATGTCAGATTTTGACATTTCAGCTTCGATGGGTATCAAAATAGTTCTTTGCGTTCTTTTTCTCTTCTCCCCTTACTGTTGAATTTGCAGTGAGAACTGAGTTATAAGAGAACAGATTGGTGTGTCAAGTTACAGGATGAAACCCTGAGAGGTGGGATAAGTTTAAAAAGCTCTACTTTCGTTCCGCATCACACTTCCCCTCTCATCGTCTTCCATCAGCTTCCGGCCATGTAGTAATCAGACACACACACACACTCACACACACATGTGCGCGCAAACGCACACGCACGCAAACGCACACGCACATGCACAGACATACACACACACACGTGCACACATGCACATTTCAGACATGCACAAGCTTAGACACACAGCACAAGGATCCACCGATGAAGAGGATGAGTGAGGAGATGAGAAGAAAATGCCAGAAAAGAGAACTTAAATGTCATTACAAAGATAGCCCAATTAGACGATGAAAAATGTTCCTAACAAGGTCTGGAACTCAATGGTCTGTAATGAGAATCCTGTGGCTTCTTATAAGACATTTTTCTTTGAATAATCAGCCCCACTTTCTTCCCTCTGCCTCCTTGTATTTCAATCACACGGTCACACACAGTCATTAACCAATGGTGGCAGAATGACAGGGAGACCAGCTACGGCAGATGATTTTCACCTTCATTAGTGAAACGCATATCCATTAAACTAAATCAAAACTGAAACAGCAGCTAAGTTTATTAACCTTTAAATAAGCCTAAACTGTGGCTGAGGGGTACATCTTTCACAGTAGACTTATACTGCACTCTGTCACTCTGCAAACTGAGACAATTTATAGCAGGGACTATTTCTCTGGGACTTGTTTGAGACTGACAGAAGAGGCAATATGTAACACATTGTTGGCTTGAAGGTCAGGTTTTGTCTGCAATCGACACCGCTTTGTGACGGAACATTGAACAGTCATTAAAGGGGAATTCCACCCATTTTCAACATTTGTCATACTATAATAATATGCCTTAGAGTTGTGGAAATAATAAAAAATGTTCCCCCATTCTGTGTCTCCTAGAACTCAGGTCAGCAAAGTGTGAACATTCCTAGAATGTGATTTATTTTTCCCTTGAATGGTTTGTTCACGTTCGAAAATGTAATTATTGTTTACACATCTTTAGATTTGAACACAGGGCGTGCCATTAGAAAGGGACTACATACATTTTCAAAATGTTAAAAAACTGTCGATTTCTTTCATAAATTATACTTTAAGCATTTTCAAAAATGCATTGTGACGTTTTGAGCTTGTGCTATTTTCACTACTCAGTGAAACCATACTAAATGCAAATAAGGCAGAAGCATTTAATGTCTTTATTCTTTGGCTTTGTTTGTGCCAACTGCATGTGTAACAGCCTCACGCAGGCATAACCAAGACAAACAGGCCCCTGAAAGGCTTAGCTAAATGTCTCCACTATCCATGATGACAAGCACGCACGCATGCATGCACGCGCGCACGCACGCACGCACGCACGCACAATTGCACATGCACCTGTACAGTACATGCTCATGCACATTTGTACTATACCTAAGTGCTCTAACAGAACAGCCCTGACACTAGGCCATGTTCTACGGACCATTAGCCACATGTCTGCTGTAGGTCTCACCATGCTCTGAGGCAGCCAACCGCTCATCCATGTGTGTGTGTGTGTGTGTGTGTGTGTGTGTGTGTGTGTGTGTGTGTGTGTGTGTGTGTGTGTGTGTGTGTGTGTGTGTGTGTGCGCGTGTGCGTGCGCGTGCGCGTGCACAAGCACACAAACAATGTGTTCCGAGCTATAGTGTGCCAGCGTCAGCAAGC
>OOFJ01133215.1:0-11963 GCA_900323375.1 Benthosema glaciale | reverse complement strand
GTACACATTTATGTAAGATAAGGTGCAAAAGGTAATTTGGCATGGGAGAAATACTATTAATCGATAACCGTAGGGATGCCCTGAGCCCCAAAGGTTTGAGAAGAACCACTGTCATTGTTATAGACTACCAAAAAGAAGTCCATGCAGTCACTTAGTGCCCCCTACTGGCATCTTTGCAGTTGTCCAGGTCAAGATCACCGATTACTTTCAAATCTATTCACAAAGCTTTAATAATAAATAATAATAATACATTTTATTTATAAGGCGCCTTTCAGGACACTCAAGGTCGCCGTACACGGTAAAAACAACAGGGCACTTTAATCATTTGATTAAAGTGTCATTCAAGCAGAAACATAAATAAAACAAAAACAAAAATGTTTTATTCAAACTGTAGTATTCAAAAAAGTTCAAAAATAGCTGATATAAGCTTTTGGTTTATGCCATTTCTGAAAATGTTAAACATGCTATTCTCCTATGACAAGTTTGAAATTTGAAAGTAGTTAAAAACAATTGCTGATAGCGACGTCGTCAAAACAGTAAAATGAAGGCTCATATATTAGCTCCACTGATATATATCGGTACGAGTCGCCCTGGATTCATATATTTCCCTCACCTTAAGCTGCTTCTCCACATTGCTTTTTTCCTCAGCATCCACTGTGATGTTGAGGTACTGGGATGCGTGGATGGCCGAGTTACTGGTGCTGATCTTGTTGGAATAGAACGATCTCTTCACTTGGTACCTCTCATCACTTGTGTACAGTATCCTTAGGTTGGGCTCCTCAATCACCTGTGAGCAACCGTAAACAGAGTGATCAGGATTTTGTTTTCCCCAACAGAAACAACTTGCTATAATGCATATGACATGTGCGAGACAAGAGTTATTTATATACAGTATTTCACACTCCAAGTTCTGCTCAAAAGCATTTATCAGAAATAATGCCGGTAAAAATAATAAGTAAATTATATAGTATAATATAAAAGATAATATAAAGATAATCAAATAATACATTAATGCAAGAAAGTGGGAAGAGGAACGAACCCTTTTGATCATGCTCTTGGTTTTGTTGTCTCCCACTGGGACATCATGCACCTTGTACTGTTGACACAGGTAACTCATCACCTCGTCAGGGGCGTCAAACATCTCACGCAGGTAAGAGAAGAAACCAAAGCGCCTGTAGACAAATATCATATTTTTCTTTATTGCTGCCTCCCCAGAGAGGATTTCGATCCAATACTGCATTAGTTAATACCGTTGAAAAGCATACCAAAACATCCTACCAGGAACATAACATATACATACTCCCTGAAGATTGCCATGTAAAAATTAAGAATACCAAGTAGATATGCATCAGACCATGAAAACACAATTAAAAATGTTTTTGTTTTCCAAGAAAAATATTGTTGACTCTAGTATCCTCCTGATCCGGTGCCTAAGTCTTGAGTCCCCCGGGGGCTCAATAATTAGTCTGTCTCCTAAATATATGCGCCGAAAATAGCTATAATTATTGCCAGATTGATGTTCACTCCCAAAAAAAGGATGCTAGGGTTAGCGGTATTGGATTTTTCATTCTTCACATTTGCAGAATAGAACAAAACAAAGCGGCACTCACTTCAGGGACTCGAGAGGTTGAGACGGAGGGCGGCTGGATGCCGACTCTGCCGGCGCAGAGATGGTGTTCACCTTTAAGTTCAGCCTGTCACGGACCTGGTGATCAGGACACAGAACAAGGGTGGAATATTAACATCTTATTTGGGGAGATTATGTCAAAACAAGTTTTCCCACAGATGCTTTTTTTATTTATTTAGCAGCCGCAGAAAGTTTCTTCTATTGATGACTTGATTTGAATAAAAGTCAGACACACCACCCATGACCTCATTTTGATTCTTGGCACTACAGTGATGCGGTCAGGAACGAGATGTAGTCGAGTTCCGCAAGCATCACTGAAGTCACCCTTGAGTGTAATATTGCAATTATACAACAGTTACCCTTAAAACTCGCTGAAAAAAATAAATAAAATCAATGACAGATGTAGTCACTACGACCACAAATGTCCCAAGAAACTAGCTAGCCTACCCACCAAGTCTGCTGCGCTCTGAGAGAAAAACACGGCTGAAATGTTTGTTTGGATTAGGTGTTACTGTTTGGTGGTTTAAGTAACTGCATGTGATGATTCAACCGTGTCATATGCAGTTACAGATTAGTTCCTCAAAACGACCTGTTGTATAATGCATCTTAGATTTGAACTATCAAGCAAGCATACTGTACTCTAGCATTCTGACCTCTGAATTGAACTTCTCCATGTCATCCTTTCTCTGGAAAACAAAGGCCCGCAGGTCATTGAAGGCGATGTGATTCTCAACATACTTGGCAAAGCGGCTGTCCTTCACATTTATCTGAGAGAGAGAGAGAGAGAGAGAGAGAGAGAGAGAGAGCATTCAACACAATCTGAGAAAATTCCATCACACACTGTATGACGTTGCTGAATGTATGTGATTCAGCAACGTCAAAAACAACAACTCAACCTCAATGTGCCGGGATGGGTTAAAAGTACTCGCCCACCATGCTGATATCCGTCTGCAGAATCTCTGGCTCAAACAAACATGATGGATAGTGTAGGCACACTGGTAGAAATGCAATGTGTATGATTGCTATTGCATGCCAATAAAGCCCCATTGAATTAAATGTAATCAAGTCCATCATGGTTCATGGTTCCATGATGAGGGGGAGTGAGGACGTGAATATGGCCAAATGCCAATTGAAAAATGGAAACCATTCTTTAAAGAACAGACAGAACATTCCCACAATGTGAAGTTGTTCGTTAAGCACAATTTCTCAAACATTGTATGCTGCTACTATCCCAAACGGAATACTGTACAAAGACATTCTTGAAGACATTTCTGAATTTGCTACAAAGACAGGCCTTGCGCTGCCGTCTTAGCACAGGGCCAGGCGGCTCTGCTGATGGGAGTTCTTTGAAGGAACGATTACTCTTCAAAGAAACAGTTACTAATAAAGACATTTAGAAAAAACATTAGAAAACAAACAGCAGTAACTACATTAAAACTAAAGTTTAAGTCATGGGATGACAGCAAATGACTAATGACACTATTAGGGATATACAAGTTGACAAGTTACATAAAAACTGAAAAGGAGTGGCATGTATGTTTTTTTACCCCTTAAACTATGAGGTTGCGGAATGGCAAAAGCAATCTCAGAAGAGACGCCTGACACCAAGTGTCAACTTACCACAAGCATCATGGGCTCATGGACATGTCCAACGAACATGTCTCTGTTCTGCCTGAGCCACTGGATGCCGCTGTGTGTGTCCTTGTGGCGTCGCCTGAGTGTCTCCTCTTTGACGTTCATCATGTTGTTCATGTCATTCAGTCTTTTTGACAGACCTGGGGAAAACATACGGTCCATTGTCAACTTGACCTCAATGACAACATGAAGGCAGCACAATTCTGTGGTTCCTGTATAACTGAATGAGTCAAACATTGCCAGTGTCGAGGGATTGATTCACAACAATATGTACATACTGTAGTTTGGACAATTTTAAAGCCTCTTTCATTAACCCATTAAAGCATCTGTGTCATTTTAGCTACCGGTATATGTTTTTCATAGAATGCTTAAGATTTAGAACAGTGGCTCTCAAAGATAGGATATACAACCTCACAGCACGTATACTGTGACACAGCCTACTGCATCTTCCTCAAGATAAAATTACCTTTTATGACAATGAGGAACATGCAATAGCATCTAAATGTCAGTCATTATTTGTACATGTGCATTGGCTCATGGCAGAGCCTGATGTGTGATCAATTGTCTAATTTGAGCCCTGTCTGACTTAACTTCCCTATAAGAGTGTGTATGTTCTTTTTTCATATGTGAATTTGCAGTCCTCTTGTCTTAAATTGTAAGAAACATCATAATTCATATTGTTATGCAATTATGTTTTCAAATAAACTTGAACTTGCTACTGTCCTGCTAAACTGCAAAAAGGCAAATAAAACATCTATGTTAAAAATAATAAATGGTATGTTTTGGTATTTTGGTATGTGTTCTATATATGTATATATATATCAGTTGGTGAGTTAAGGTTGAGTGATGCGCGCGTGCGTGTGTGTGTGAGACTCTCGCACTTTTGAGTTCTGCTTGGGTGTTGGCCCTCCTCCTGCTGAGTCCATCCTTCTCTCCATCAATGTTGGACCTCTCCTCCTGGATGGTCCTCAGCTCTGCATTGACGGCATCGATCTGCGGAACCAAGTCTGGCTGGCTGGCGGCGTTCGTGAGCTCCGCCCTCAGCTCGTCAATCAAACGTCTAGTGTTGAGGAGTCGCTTCTGGCGGTCCTCCTCTTCGGTCTGTTTGAGCCTCAGGGACTGCTTGATGTCATCGATCTAAAAGGACATGAGAAATACATTGTGACAGGCTTTTAAAGTTCGGTTAAGGTTAAAAAGGTGCTTTATGTAGGCCATTTACCCTATCACTGGCACGTAAAATACATAGAGTTTGTCGACAGTACAATGCATTGTACATGTGTATTGTAAACATTTATCAAGAGTCTCACCTCTTTGTGCTTTCGGTCCAGCTGGTCCTGCTTCTGTTTCGCCTTCCGAGAAGCTTCTTTGATGTCGGCAGACTGAAATAAATGTCAGGTTTATGATACATGTATACAGTATGTCTTTTATGTCACCATGATCAGTATTTTAACACCCCATCCAACGCTGGGCATATTATAAGGAATGTACTACAGCAGCAGAAAGACAGGAGTCAGATAACAATGGCAGGAGTATGTTGTAACTAGCAGAAGAAACAGAAAGAACATGGTGAGCGCATACAAAGTTGCAAGTCTAAAAAAATAATGTGAAGTTGTTTTGTCGATTTCATTTTCAAGAAGTGAATTGCAACGTTGCTTGTGGCTGACTGACTTGAAGTTAATTTTTGAGGTGGAACATTTTTTGCACTGTTGCCACTTTAAGACTTAGCTAGTTTATCCAACATATATATTTTAATTAATCACTGTAATAGCACAATTAATCAATCTCATAACTGGATTAACTAATGTTAAAAGTCAAATCCATTTCAAACAACATGGGAGGGAGTGGATGTGAGTGGATGCTTCCATCCACTAAAATATCTGCATTGGTTTGTAAAATGCAGCTGCACAAACAACATGGAAGGAGGCTCCCCTGCGACATTGCCAGAACATTTACATGCTACATGACCCTCACATCTAGAGTTCAGGCCGGCCGATATGTCAGAGTAGTCCCCCCGTCCGTCTGTGTCCCTATTGTACCTATATATGGGAGTATATTTGTTTTAGGGTTATGCCTGAGTTAGAGTGACGTGGTCTGCCCAAATCTCTGGTCCTGCCTATGGGATTTGTTGTTTATGGTTATGTCTGAGTACGGTGCTCTTTACACGAGGACCGTGTTCATAGAAAACTGCAAAATAAAGTACCGTTTGGAGGGGTCTGTTTAGACGAGAACTGCGTTTTCAGGAGGTGAAAACGCAGCAGAGTGAAAACACCTTCCAAAGTGGAAATATGTGAGAACGCCGTATCCTCCCCTCTCCGTGTAAACAGGCAAAACAGTGAATCCGCACAACTTGTGACATCATGACTCACGTGGGTTCACAACGCATATGTTTATTACATTGATGCAGAGCTGTCCTACCTCAGGTGTGTACCACCGCAGAGTATGGCTGTATGATGATAATGACTAGAGCCAGACTGATACCAGATATTTTGGTCCATTCCTGATCATGGAGAGTCCTACAGTCTCAGCCCTAGTCTCAGCTGTTATGGACAGCTGAGACTGTCCATAACAGTCTGTCACCGCCACCTAGTGACCGGGAATGGCATTTCATGCACAATAGAACCGCTTTCATGATGTGTGGATTCTCGTGTAAAGGGTCAATAAAAAATGAGTACGCAACGGGACTTCGGCCGTTTTATCTGGAGACGGTCTCCATGTAAAAAGGGCCTAAGAGTAAGGATAGACAATAAGGTGCATGCATTTTGAAGATGGTCATCCACCATTCAGTGGCCACATTGAAAAAGAGAGAGTTGATGCATCTCATATTTGATTTATGATGAATATCTCAATATATTAATTGTGCATGGAAAAGTACAGTATTACGTCATGTAATGTTTTGTTAAAAAAAGGGCAATGGCAGGATCTGACTGTAATGACCAGTCAATACCACGTTATTCTAATAATGTTACTTAGACGTTTTTTGTCATTCTGCAGGGTTAAATCTGGTACTGAAACCGAATAAGGCAGAGACAAATACCCCTCCCTCCTGACCTTGGCCTGTAACTGGGCCTCAACTGGCCTCAGCTGCTTTTCAATGGTCTGGATTTTCTTCAGAATGGGTGCCTGGGACTGCTTCAGGCTGGAGAACTGACTCTTTGCCTCTTTGCCTTCCTTCTTCACATCTTCAAGCTCTGTACGAATCTTATTATATTCCTGAAAATTGCAGAAAAAGGAGTCACGGTTTAGCACAACATAACACACTTTTACACACTGGAACATCACTGGAAGTGGAAACGTCATGAGTTTTGCAGAGGATTCTGTACTGCAGTGGTTCTAAAACATTAAATATTTTCCCCAAACTGATAAGTATTTGGCCGCAGCGCAGGCTGCCTTTTGAAAATCATGATTCAGTCTTCAGTTGAAGACTGTGGCACAAAAACTGCACACTGACCTAGATAAATAATACACCCCATATTGTATTTCTATGACTGAGTCAGAGCATACGTGCTGAATGGCCCTTGGGATTTTCCACCTTGCAGCGTACGTTGCTGGTGTAGCATGTTCATATGTTTAACATGACAGAAGCTATGTGGCAGTTGGTGCTGCTTGCATCCATGATGCTTCCAGCTTCCAGTGTAGTTTCAGGGTTACACACTAGCCATGACTACACAGTGCACATTCCATTTTCATAGTTTCTCTATCCGAAGAAACACACAAGCACAATTTATTTATGTTTTTTCTGGACCACTCACCAACCACACTTTCTTCCTTTCAAGTGTCTGGATCAAGGCCAGATGCTTCTTCTTTTCGTAGTAACGGTTCATGTCGACTTTGTTCCTCTCGTTCCTCTGCTTGGCCCTCTCCAGGAAGCTGGCCTTCTCCTTAAGACCGTTCTAATGCACAACAACAAACCACCCTCAACATCGAAAAACTCTTACTTTACAGGAAAGCTCTAACAATTACTTATCTTTTCTTCTGTTTATTAAATGGGATAGCTGGAGTAGGCTATTTGTCATGGAAAGAAAAAATGGACTGACATCATGCTTCCTTCAATGCATGAGGATTCGAAGCCGCTTCTCTTCTCCTGACAGGTGGGAGTTTCCCCCAATTGGATGTAGTGTGGAAGGATGTAGCCCCTGGCCCGCCCCCAGCTGACCAGGGGGAGGCAGTATAGAGGCCAGAATTACTGGCCTCTACATGTTTTTTTGTGAGGGTACCTACCCTAGGGGCACGGGGAGAACACGCAAACTCTTGCCAAACCCACTTTAAGGTTTGGGCACTGATGACGGTGGAGAAGAGAACATGCCCCCGTGCCCAGAGTGTTGAGGGCTGGGAATCGAACCCAGGACCTTCTAGCTGTGAGACGACAGCACTACCGACTGAAAATACTGTTTTGATAAACAACTGCCAGTACTAGGGGATTCCCATTGCGTAGCCTTCATCATCCATACAGTAGAATTGTATTATCCCTGGTTCAATTAATGTGTTAATTTCTCCTACCCATGCTTTAAGTTTTTTGTCTCTCTACTATTCTGTCCAGAAAAGGTCACAAAATAAACAGATGTCATTGCTCTCTAATCATAATGACAGGCAAACAGGTGCGTTGCCAGTGTAAGCAACACTCACCTCCAGGTCTCGTTCTTTTGTGCGAAAGTTCTTGAGCTCACAGTGATACTGGTACATCTCCGGTGCTCCCACTGACTTTTCCGTGGCCTCCAATAACTCGATCTTGGTCATTTTAGCAAACTCGCCCACTTTCTCCTATAGGGACAAATCAAGCCAGAGAAAAAATAAAGTTTACAGGCAATGCGGTAAGATATAAGAGTGTATTGTTGATTTGCAGCTACTACTGTACTACTGTCCGGGGGCGGTGGCTCAGGGGTAGAGTGCCTGGATGGCAACCGCAAGGTTGCCGGTTCGAACCTGGGCTCCCCCAGAGTTAATGTTGATGTGTCCCTGAGCAAGACACTTAAACCCTAATTGCTCCTGATGTGCTAGTAGGTGCCTTGCATGGTTTCCGCTGCTATCAGTGTGTGACCGGACTAAATTGTATATTTACCTGTACTTGTTTGCTTGTTCCCAAAGTGAAACGTTAGTTACATATACTCATATAGAAGTATTATGCGTTTATATATATATATTCCCCCATAAAAACTTTATAGATGTATCTATTTTTTCCCTTTTTATCTGTGGTCTACTGTAGGTAGGTCTACTGTAGGACTCTCCATGATCAGGATTGGACCAAAATATCTGGTATCAGTCTGGCTCTAGTCATTATCATCATACAGCCATCCTCTACGGTGGTACACACCTGAGGTAGGAACTGACAGAGGTTGCTGACTTGAATGCGTAGAGCCTTGACCTCTTCCTCCACTGCCTTCTGGCTGGAATGCTTTCCATTCAGTGTCCACACTGACATGTTGTTCTCTACAGTGATTTCTCTGCTAATCACCAGGTTACCGCCGTTCTTGTACCTGAGAATACAAAGACACCTGAGCTTTGCTCTGAAATATACTGTCCAGCGAAGATAAATTTAATTAAAACCTGGAGCATAATGTTTAATAATATAATGTATATTACTATTACTAATATTAATAAATATTACTCAAATGTATTTCTTCTTTTGTACTTGATTGGGTGTTTTAAAAAAAACTATAGTCTTTGTATTTTTTAGAAATGTCTCCTATGGACAAGTGGTGAAAACTAGCACCTGTGCTAACACACTGTAAACGATGCATCTACGAGTTGTACAATTGTGAAATGAGCAATGTAATTGTTATGTCCATATCAAATAAATAAACATAAACACATAAACATAATCACATGCCTTATCGTCCCAATTTCAGCGACAATAGCATATTTACAAGTGTCACGCTCGCTCACAACCCATTGCATTCATAACACATTTTGAGCTTGTAGATTTCGCAAACGTGGCAAAGACATTTAGTGTCAAGGAAGAAAAGGAGCAGACTAGGTATAGAGCCCTGGAGGACAATGTATATTGAATTGCTTATGTCGCACACAAATCTTAAGAGCTTGCTGGATGAAACACTTGCATTATCGGTGGCACAAGCATTGTATCTATAGTTGTGGTACTCAAATATATGACTCACAATTCAATCTTGACTGAACCTTTGTGGCATCCCCGCTTGACATAGAGCCCAACCTAGAAGAAGAGAACAACAGGAACTAAATATCAGACTTAGAATCTATCATCAATATTACATCATCAACCACATAGACATTAATATGCTCAGTTTTAATTTATCCATTTGAAACTCACATGGAACCAACACATGGAACCAAATGGACCCTTACCGTTCCATTTAGTTCTATTTTCACACTCAGGATTAAATTAACAGAGGATTTTACGGTGTACATGTCCCCATGTATAAATACATGTATAAATACATGTAGTTTGCCGACAACAGTGTAAATGCATAGTGTCTTAGCTGTACGACTACAAGACCAACTATTCATTATGATGCTTACCTTGTCCCCTCTGCCCATGACAGTAGTCTTACCAGCCAGACCCAGACATATAGCACAAACTATACTTGACTTGCCAGTCCCATTGGCCCCAACAAGCATATTAAGATTAGGGCCTGGTGTCATCACAGCAAAGTCATAAGTCCTGTCAAAGTAGAAGATGATAGAAAGCTTTGAAAACAATGAACACAGCATATTTTCTCTTTTGTCTGGAAGTTGATCTGGTGTATGCAGTTTGAAAATAATACTTGTAATAATGTCCAGCAGCCACAATATTATTCACATTTGTTTCTACAATAATATGAAGGACTCTAGTCTCCAGTGTATTTGTTTATCATCTAATAATTGGGTATTTAGCCCAGTGGTTCCCAAACAGTGTGCTGCAGCTGCACCATGTTACATTACTGCAATACAGTACAACTATACAAAAAAAATTAAGATGTTTATGTATTATATCAGTAGTCAGTACTTTGTGTGCACTTGAGTCATACACAAAACAGACTTTTGATTTCACGTCATAATAGTACTTAAGCAGGCATGTAAACAATTGCAAATATTTTGTTGTTATTGTTATCATTCCCACCTAGCCCCTGTCTTGTCTTCAATTAGCTAGTTAGTTGATTGGGCACTTATTCGCTCGCTCTGTAAATGTACAGTGATTGCTTTCCTGCCATGCTCATTGCTCACTAGAGGAAAGTTGACTACTAGTTGACCTGGCTAGCTAACTAACTGCAGGTTGCTGCAGCTGTGGTGTGTCAGTGGTCTTATCTCTGACAAGAGAAGAAGTTAACCATGACATAGCTTATGTTTAACGTCACGTGGAATGTGTTGCACCGTGTGTGAGGAGTAAACAGTGTTCATAGTACAGTTCACGTTAATTCGTGGCTGATTTGACAGGCTGACAACCGCCCCGTCAAGTCAACTTACAGGAAGTTGCGGAGTGTGATGCGAACTATGGATCCTTCAACGAACGGGTCGGTTGACGTTCCTCCAGGGCGCACGTCGTCTTGTTCACTGGCCGCCGCTGTTGTTGTTGTGGGTGGAACATTAGTATCGTTGGCAAAGTCGTCGGTTTTTCGTTTTTTTCTGCTGGGGCAGGACATTTTTAACGCCTTTCATGTGTTTCGATTTAAGTTCTGTTTTCTTCCTTCCTTGGCGCCAGTGAAGTGAATGTACTACAGTCCCGCGTCTTCGCCAGCCAGCCACAACACGGTCGTTTGCCATGCGCAGTGAAAGTCAATCGCTGGTTGGACAACGTGGCGTCACGTGTACACACAATGCTGCGTAACTGCCTGGATTTCACAGCCTGGAGGGACATTGTCTTTGATTATATTGTCCTTGATAATATAGAGAGTAATGACTACTTAAACATGTTCAGGCGGAAACACATACATTATAATAAGGTTACAATAATACATTAATAATAATATACTCTCCGTCTCCAACTATGTAGCTAAAAAAAACTGCATCATTTGTCTGACAACTGATTGGCCAGTCAGACGAGTCCAGTTGGTCGCCACGCTTTTCCACACTAGGTGGCGACAATAAACTATCTAAAACTCCAAAGAACACAGAAGATTGCATGCAGAGACCTGTACAACAGAGAAAGACATGATGACCTTAGAGATAGACCCTGACCTACTACCTTTTATACATTTGAAAACTGCTGCTATTTTTTTTTTTTTTTAAGAGACAGAACCCTGTTGGTAGAGTTCCACATTTTGAGGCATAGGAGCCAAAAAGTTTAACCCCTTGTTTGAGCCAAATCTGTGTTGAACGTGGTTTGTGGAACTCCCTCTGATGTTGTGATCATGGACTTTGTTGACATTAGTATTTTAAGGAACATATTGGTGAGAGTGTGATTGATTGAAAATTGTATTAACAATGTTATATGTCCATCCAGAAGGTGAATGTATATCTTTTTTATTATTATTATTTTAGATTTTTATCACACAATTTTGGAACCCATTTTTCACCCCCGTTTCAATTATCTAGTATGATCCTGGGCTCTACACACCCTCCGCCAACCTGGGGGGGCAGCGGACTGACCTCATGCTTCCTTCTATGCACAAGGAGTCCAAGCTACTTCTTTTCAACTGACAGGGGGGAGTTTCCCTGGACGGACGGAGCACGTGGAAGGAACACGTTATTCCGACCAGTTCCTTTCCCCTCCATCAGGCGCCCCGGCTGGCCAGGGGAAGGCAGTTTTATTTAG
>OOFJ01133212.1:6905-17530 GCA_900323375.1 Benthosema glaciale | reverse complement strand
GCCCAGATTAAAATAACAATAATAATAATTGCATTGGCCATATACTGTCAAAGTGTTTCACTCGTTTTGTCATGCCTAACGTCAGGAAACAAAACTGTAGTGTTACTGTTGTTCTGTCTTTAGTTTCTGGGTGAGATAATCATTTATCTTATAAATAAAGCCACTATGATTTTCATGCAGTGATGTAAATAGCTTTTCAATCTAATGAGTCCCGGGATGCAGGGAGGATCTTTTTAGATGAGTCCCAGGGACATTTGATGAGTCCCACTTCAGCGATGTTAGGAGTCATATTTAGTCAGTTTTACAAATTGCCGCATTCAACTCCCATTTAATTTGATATGGTTATAATGTGGTTATATTCATGTATCTGAAGGAAATTGACACAATTCCAAATCTGAAAACTTTATTTGCAATTTTTCTTTGCAAACAACAGTATGCAAGGAGAACAGTAAATAAAAGCACCAAAATATTTTCGCGATGTTTTTCACGGTGGATTATTTTTGACTGTACATGCTCAGTACAGTAGTGCATCCCGTGGATGCAGAGGTTGTTGCTTGAATGCATCTCTGAACTATAAACTGCATTTTTGGATGCAGGATGCAGGCTATTTACATCCTGTGCTGAAGGATTCTTATAAGCTGTGCCTGCATTTAGACGTTGTGGTTACAGTCTAACCCCTCACGCTGCTGCAGTGGACAGACAGTATGCTGTTCTGGATTGTTCAAACTGTACATTTGGTGCAATGCCTTGACAGTGATGAAAAAAGTATATACCCACTTTTCTTTCTTAAAGGACAACCAAGGTTCATGTGTTATGTTGTTATTAGAGAAAGTAAAAGATGAGTGCTCATTGTTTTTCATTTGCTGCTTTCTTTCGCTTTAGGGATTTTAGCTGTTTTTGACAGGGGGGCGGGGGCATTCGAACATGGGGCTATATATATTGTATATTATGATAATTTATATATAAAATATTTTTATTATTATTTACTATAGTCCTTAATAAACCCCAGGACATTATATCTGGCCACAGAAGATCACTGGATCTACTGAATGTGAAGGTAGCTTTCTTGGGGGCAACACTGTGTATAGGCTCAATATGTCAGTTTGGCACATCGAGTAGATCTGAATAAAAAAATAAATCGCACATTTTGTAAAAGAATACTTGTTAATAGTCCCATGTTCTTCTAATCCCCCCCAAAAATAGCTAAAATCCCTAAAACGAACGAAAGCAGCAAATGGAAAAAATAAATAAAAAATGAACACTTATATTCAAGTAAATGTACAAACATTATTGGCATAAAAATGTAGGCTACTTATAGTACCAGAAGTAGAAAGTAGTAGAATAGAATTTCAAAAGTTTTCAAATGTATTTAAAACGTAGGTCTATATAAATGCTATATATTTTTTTAGCATTGGAAATTCTACAGTAGTGTAAAAATACCTAAATGTTCTTATTAGTTACTTTACACCACTGTGCCATGGTCACGTTAGGGATGTCTCACGGGGTAGCTGTGATCGTCTTCCACTGAGAGTAGACCATCCTGCCATGCGGTAGTGCAACCACCCATGGCGAACAAATGGCCTCTGTGGTTCCCTGTTCTGTTTTAATTTAGCCATTGCTTGACAACATTGACAATGACAAAACGTTCCAACTTGTGCTGGTGTATATGGTTTCTAGTCTCTGGGGCTCCATTATTCATTTAATGCCTCCTCCCAGTCCCGGAACATTCCATGCTAAGTACTGCTTGACCTATAGTCTAACGTCTTGAAAGACATAGTAGTCCATCTGCTGATGGCAGTGGTAAAGCTATTGGACAAGGATAGCCTAAAGAGAAAACTTCAGATATTTACATACAGTACTAGTCCAGGGCAGGGTTGGACTGGCCATAGGTCGTACCGGGACTTTTCCCGGTGTCCGCTACCGTAGTGGGCCGCTACCGTAGTGGGCCGCTAGCCTGTATCAGGCATCAGTGAGTGACAAATACAGCCTCTTCTATCTTGGATCCTTTTGCCAGCATCATTTTTGTAGTTGTCTGTTGGTTTGTATCATTAATGTTGTTCTGTAAAAGTGGTGGTATTAGGGCTTGTTTGTTTGTGTGTGCCCTGACGGAGCGAGCGGTAGAGTTTCTGCTATCTGCACGCTGGTTGTGGTGGGCCGGTCTGGGCCAAATTTGTGCGAAAATGACTTGGTGGGCCGGTCTGGGCCAAATTCACACGAAAATGACCGGGCCGAATTTTTGTCCCAGTCCAGCCCTGGTCCAGGGGTCTTCAACGTTTTTCAGGCCAAGGTCCCCCTAAGCTGAGAGAGAATGCTAAATGTGGATTATGACATATGAGCCTCAATACTTGACCTTTGGCTCGATACTTGCATGGTCTTCTGCTTTTTTCCCCTGTACAACTTTACACCAAACCTCTTCGTCTTTGCAAAAATAGCCGATCTACAAGCTCTAGATCTGTTATTTTCGGCCAATGTTCCCCCCCAGAATAGGGATATGAGGGGTTCAAGTGGTTAAGGAAAGCTTGCAGATCTGAAACTTTTGATGCTTTTGTGTGACGCTGTACTACTGTAGTATGATCAAGTAGGACAATAATTTACAAAAAAAAGTTAGAATATGGAGAGAAGAGGTTTCTGCCCGACAACAGTGACATCTTACACATAGTCACAACCAAGAACAAGTACTTCAGCAGGTTAATCTATGCAATCTATGCAGGGCTCTCTGTAATCTTCCCTTTGGTGTAACTGCGCCCTCTGGTTTTGGCTGGTGTCAGCGCAGCGTGAGACACAGACAGACGTGACACACACACAGACAGACAGACAGACAGACATGTTCTGCCTGGCAGAAAAAAATACAATCTCAAGACTGCAATTTGTGAAACTGAATTCTGTGACACTATCACTGATTCCTTAACAATAACTGCTACAGATTGAGGCTTTAATCTTTAATTTAGGAAATATGGCCATTACGATTTTATGGAAGAGATGCACGCACATACATGAACATATTGCTAGTAATCTACAAGCTCTCAGCTTGCAGGTTCTCTATTCTCGCTGCATGATATGCATGATACTGACTTCTATATGGAATCGAATCCAAATGACTAAAATCAGTCGTGGCAACTGAGAACGTTAATACATGTAAATGTATGTTACATGAGAATGGCAAATTATAACCTAGGTACTTATCTGAATACCTGCTTCTGTGTCTTTAATATTGTACTGTATGTTTTGACCATCCATCCATCGTTTCTCTACAGGGTGGGACCTTACGAACAGCAAGATGTCTGAGTGAGTAGCTTTGCTCTTCTTAAGCTATGTTTACTCATGGAGTGCAGAAATGACCTACTGTACAGTAACACTATGTAGGTTTAAGTGCATGCATTAGACCTGATAGAAGTTACAACTGATAAATGTTTTACAAAGCTGTATTGTTTTACTTGGTAAATTAGTGCAAATGAGCTCGTCACAACAACAAGATAACATGGAATTAACATAATATTAACATGCTAAATATTTCTCATTAGGAAAAACACTCCCACAATAGCAGTACTACAACAACAACAATAAATAATAATTTCTCAAACTCTTTAGGAAGAAGATGTCATCGAGTCGAAAGCACGCCCTGAAGGTAAAAGGCACTAATCTGCTGTTTAAATCAGAACAGAAATGCAGTAATTCAGTAATAGCCTACTGTTAGAAATCCAGTAATTATTGCAATGGGCAAGATATTTGATTATATTACCTGTTAATGTTAAAAAATACTTTCAAGCATGTGTCCCTGCAAGTTCACAGCATGTCACAAAACAACACTATATTTGTTGAACGCTGGCGTAAGTGTATATATTGGGCAGAAGTGGTTAAAAAGTTCAGTAGATAGTGACTGACTTGGTGTATTGTTTGTCACGTGTGATTTCATTGTCTTCCAGAGCTTGATGCTCTCCATCGCTCAAGGTTTGCTAGAAGATGAAGAGAGGGAGAGCGTGGAGGAGAGGGCTCGGTACATGGCTGAGGTCTGCCCTCCTCTACAGCTTCCTGGGTCCATGCAGGCGCTGCAGGTATCCAACAATAACCCGTCGTCTCAGTCTGATAGTAGCGACTTTAAGCAAAGACGGCTACGCCAGTCTGCTACGGAGACCGGACATGGATCTGTGCTCGATATATAAACCTGCTTGCCGTAGCAGCCCTTCCTACTACGGCAGATGATACACTTTCACGTCGTGTCTATTACGTCTGTTACGTCAAGACTAGGTGGAACCCGTCGCCGTCGGCTGCTTGCTTAACGACTTTGACAGCTACGGCGATTGCGTCATAGCCGGCGTAGTCCCGCCTCGCGGAGCGGTTGTGAGAACAGCCGAGATTAAAGTCCCTAGTAGCGACTTTAAGATCGCTCGACCGTCCGACGTGCGACGTCAAAAATGAATGGCTCGGTGCTCGATATATAAACCTCGCGGCCGTCGGAGCCCATGCTACGACGGCAGAACACAGCTTTTGGCGTCCTGCCTGCAACGTCGACGACAGGGAAGGTGCATGTACGTGTCACCATGGAAACCAGAGACGCCAGTGGAAGGGGTGGCGCCCGTCGGCGTTGTCTGTTTCCTTAACTATTTGGGCTTCTGTGGCGACGGTGTCGGAGCACTTCCTACTTCCTCGTCGTGTCGAAGTCGCAGGGAGGGCGATCTTAAACTCGCTAATAATCAGTGGTAGAGGAACTTGGGAAGTACTCAAATGTTTAAGTTAAAACTGTGTGGAAATACTCTGTTACAAGTACTTTTTACTTACTTTAAGTACTGGCATCAACATATAAAACTGAAGTAGTCAATAATATACAGAATGGCTCATTTTGTCCACTTTAATGTTGTAGCTGTCTAGGTGGGGATGATTTTGTGATGTGCTGCTGGGTAGCTTAACGGCCTTAACCTATAATCATAATGTGTTGCTTTAGGAGCTGGCCAGAGAGATCCACAAGAAGACTGAAGTGATCGATGAAGAGCGATATGACCTCGAGACAAAAGTCAACAAAACCAACAAAGAGGTCAGTACTCAGTTTACATTCACACCAGTGTTTAGGACAATGTCTAATGACATGTTTAAATGTTTATTTAAATATATCAGATTTTGAGAGGCAAAAGGGATTTGCCTGCATTAGTGTGATCATGGCTCTGTTGTGTTCTTGAGAAAGGACCGAGGGAGGAGATCTGCACACCGTTTTAAAAGCTCCCAATATATATATTTTTAAAAATACGTTTCGGCTTTACACACCTTCATCAGGTATCGTTGTATGTTTTTTGTCAGCTCTGTTGTCAATACATTATTGTGGGAGCTTTTAAAACGCGAATGCGGATCTCCTCCCTCCTTTCTCAGTTATTTGTTGGATCCTGCACCCGTTGCAAGATTGATGTGCACGCGCCTCTTGACCCTTTCCTGTTGTGTTCTTGTCCAGATTAATGACCTGCTAATCAAAGTGCAGGACCTGAAGGGCAAGTTCAAGAAGCCGGTCTTGAGGAAAGTACGTATGTCTGCTGACGCCATGCTGAAGGCTCTGCTGGGATCCAAGCACACGGTCAACCTGGAATTCAGGGCCAACCTGAAGCAAGTCAAGAAAGAAAAGCCCAAGGAGGAGGTGAGTACTTTGAAAACACACTCACCCGGGGTCAAATCCGGCAAACTCGTAAACCAGTAATCCTAAATGTAACCTCACTAAAACTATGCCTAAACCTTACCTTATTCCTAAATGTAACCTCAGTAAAACTATGTCTTATCCTAACCTTATTCCTAAACCTAATCTCAGTAATATGAAACCTAAACCTAACCTTATTACTAAACGTAACCCCGGTAAAACTTAACCTGACTCCGCCAGCTGGTGACAGTAGAGAGGGAACAGGGAACCTACGTACTCTCTACTGTCACCAGAGTCAGGTTAAGTAAAACTATCCCTATAAACTAATTCTTAACCTTGACCTCGGCACGAACAACAGGGCGAGTGGATTTTGGGGCGAGCCTTGTGGTTACCCTTTCAGTCTGCTGTTTGTAGTTTCGGCATAGTTGTAAACGATGATGTTCAAAAATGTCCAATTTATTTTTAAATATTTGATATTTGATAAAATATTTGAAACGCGGACTCACACAACAAAGTATAAATCAAGTCAAGTGGTTGACTTACTATATCGAAATCAAAATGCTTTTTCAGCTGACTGGAATCATACTGAGCTGGGTCCAGAAGGAGATTCCTTAATCTTATTTTGTCCACCTAAAACTCTACTAGTGAAACATCATAACAGTGTGATTCAAGGGGCTTTGTTGGTGCTGCCTGCCAGCTTGTCTTTACCATTGCCTGTATTGCTGTTGCAGGATGATATGCGTGACGTCGGGGATTGGCGTAAGAACATTGAGGACAAATCTGGCATGGACGGCAGGAAGAAAATGTTTGAGACTGAGGCTTAATCTCCTGTTAGCAGATTGTACAACTTTCATTTCTGACCTTCTCTTTGCTATATTGACCCGGCAATGTAAACACTTGTCTTGGATACGTTTTGCAACAGAACCTTTCATGTAATAAACTATATGCAGATGTAGCCAATATGTCCTGTTTCCTTTGCTATTTTTTTGCCAGCTGCTTGAAAAGCGACTGGACAACATGTTCGCCTAGCTGCAAGTAGTAGCGACCTAAAATTAAGGGTTGTATTTTCAACAACACATGTCTAGTTCAATTCACAACATGACATGTATTTTTGTCCCAGATTATCTGTACATATATGTTGAATTAACTCATTCTAGTTAGACTGCTTCTATACTGTATTTTGAGAGAGGCAAAGGGAATTCTGATGGGTTCAGACTTGGATTTTTAAAGCGCTGCGATTACATACAAATTCAATACAAAGATTGATACTAATTTCCCTAACTTGATGATTTTAAGTACCTTTCTAGACTTACACAGGTTAATATCATTTAAACTGTTGTCAGTCATTCTTTAGTGTTTCAAACAATAATACATACAATAAATAAACTCAACAACGTATTTAGTGGCAATTTTCTTTTCAATACTATAAATACTATAAGTTCCGTTATATCAGTAAACGGAGCAAGAGTTGCTAATGTAAACAAAGCTACTGTAGGCCTGGAACACTCAATACTTTGCTCACTACATCCCATATCCTGGAGGGACTGTTGCTCTGCGATTGGCTAGTCTGACTGTTGTTAAGATAAAGGCCTGACCAATGCTGTAACTTCATCACTCAGTGACTGCGGCCAGTCAGTCAAAAGACACGTCCCTCTACACTACAGCCAAACATGTTGGGTAAGTATGCATCTTAGTATGTAAGTATGCATTTTACTCACATCCTTGTCTACAGTCCCCCAGCCCAGGACTCTGTAGCCTACCTAGTTCCGCTCCTTTTTCCCAAATGTCTTCACAGAAACGTCCGATCTACAAGCTCACTCACATGTTACCTCATGAAGTGTTGCAACATGGTGAGAGGTTCTAGATCTGCACGTTTTTGAAGAATGTTCAGCCCAGATATAATGAAAATATGGCAGGGTTATAAGGGTCTTTTTGGAATCCAGACAGATACTGCATTCTGATAGATATTATTGTTATTACTTTATAAAGGTGTCCTTGATCAGCAACAGTTTACAAGAGACTGTGTGTGTGAGCCTTAAAACTGCTTGATAGCATATTCTTAGACGGCCTTACAGGTAGAGATTTAATCTCTTTGCATCTCACAGTATTCCTTCGGGACCTAAGCTGTGAATATTTCCTTCTCTAATTACTCTAGTTCAGCATGGAGTGCACTGGGCAGATACGACATACCTGCGTGTTAACGAGTGCCTGAGGTACAACACCTCAAACCACCCAACGTCTCTTCATAACATATTTACGTAAATTACTTCATCAGACATCTGACAGTCAGTCAGTTTTCAATGAGGAGAAATAATGAAACTCCTTTAAAAATGATATGGTTGTTTATATGGTGTGTTTTGGGGTGTTGGCAATGCCATGAACTTTGAAAATTTGAAATAAAACAGAGTATGAGATCACAGCATCTTTAGGCAGAGATGTTCAGGGGAACTCAAATGGACATCATGGAGATTTTTATTTTGCTTTTTTTTATATTATACTTTGTATAAAGAAACTATAAAAAAAAAGTTGTGTTGCTGGAACACTTTTTTCTTTGGTAAGATCAATATTGCAACAACAATTACCCAATATATAACCACCACAAATATAATGTATTTTGATCATAATTTGGAAAACAAAAAAGTGACAGATTTGTTAATGTTTTTGCTGTTTTTTTTCTCTTGTTTTGTAGCTCCATAGATACTAATGGAACGAGGCTGAGGTTCTCCCTGTGAGCTCATTGGATACCGGCGCTATATAAGACAGCATGACGCGACATACATCAATCAACAGTGTGACCCCTCAAAGGTATGGCCACGCCAACCACTGGAATCTGCTCTCACAATAAACAGCAGGACGTTGTTGTGCCACAAAAATACACATACGCTACTTGAATATAAATAGATCCTTTCTCTAGTTCCCGGTTAGTAGAAAGAAGAACAGCTTGGTTGATGCATTTTTTTAGGGGGGTATATTTTTCATATTTGAGGCATGATGGCACAAGATAATAAGGTTCTTGGAGAGCGTGGGGTTATTTATAATGAGGGGGTGCTAAGGAGGAAGGGGGCCATATGACACTGTACTGTATTTCATGACCTTGCCAGCTCATTGGTGTTGGCCTTAATCCACTTCCATAAACAGAAAGTGGAGGATTTGGAGGGCTATCAGAGAATGCAATATATACTACCTTAACACTACTTCTGCCTGCCGGGGGTCTGTCTAGTCTGTCTCCTCTTGTCTCCTAACAGGTTTACTGCTATAGTAGCTCCACTCTCTCAGTTACAAGGTAGGACAATACCCGCTGTTTGTTTGTTTGTTTGGTTTTTGTTCTGTGTTGTTTGCTATTTCTGTCGAGCACGTCTTTGTCTGGGGATCCCTACGAACAATGGTGTCGGCTAGACGAGGCTGTTTAGATTAGAACCGGTGTATTCGTTAGTAACTTTATAGCATGTCCCCTCACTGAAATATTATACTATTATGCTACTAGATGATATATTAGTATGACAGTTTTTATTCGTTTTAAGGGTTAAGTGTGATTCATCTTTTTTTAGTTTAATAGTTTTAGTTGAATATTTGCGTGTCACATACTGTACCCACTTACGGCTGGTGATTGAATGAGCACTGGCCGTGGGCCATGTTTTTAAGAGAGTGTTGAAGAGATGGCGTTGCGTCCTGTGCTCATAAACAATGAACGGTTTCATCTGGTTATTATTTAGGCATTGTTTGATTGGGACGCAGTATCTCTGAGCTATAATAATATTTCTAAAACGTATTTGTTCCCATAATGTTTCTTGATTCTGATAGTGAAGTGAATGAAGTGTTGCTATCAGTAATCACGAATCAATGAATATTTCAGGATTACATTTTATTTAGTCATTCTACTTGTGTTTAATTATGTGGTTAAATTTTTTTACTGGATCACTACTATTACTCTGAATACAATTAGCCTATCTTAATATTTCTCACATTTCGTTTCTGAAAGTATGTTATATATATTTTTTTACATCTTTAGTAGAGGTTAACACACGTTTGTGTGTGAGTGTTGGCAGTAACACAGTGATTTATGGACTGCTGAGATGTCATATTGAAAGGCTACACCACTAGAATCCATGAATATGAAACCCATGCTGGAATGTTTTTCCCCCTGTCAACGCCATGGTTTGGATGTAAAGTCGGCTCTATGTTTTTCTTCTTACATTGTTCCTCTCATATCATCATAACACCAAACTTTTGTTCATTCTCAACCACACACATTTTGTTTTTTCCATTTTTAAAACTGTGCCTTTTCTGTGTAAACGATAAACATTATTTGTTATTTTTGTTTTGAGTTTGGGTTACTACTACTACAGTACCAGCAATAGAAAAGTGTTGTTATCAGAAATTCTCAACTTTAAACTTGACTTTTTTGTCACATTATAGGTTTACAGGTGTGAAAATTAGAAGAGGAGTAAAACAATCATGCCCTCTGTATACACCATACACTATATGAAATCATAATACATAAAGTTTGTTATAAATACAGATTTCCTTAGGCTCACATATATCAACAAACTTTCAATATATTATATCCTGTAGATTTTTACATTAAGATTTCAGAAATGAATCGCGTACAGTGTTCTTCAGAACAGTCTTCAGCATTGTTCCTTGAACATAGCAAGCGTTTTGATATTTTAGTTTGCACTGCGTTCTATTTTACTTGACACTTGCCGTTGCTTTGAGCTATAGGACAAAACAAAACCACAATCAGGCGAAACAAAGCACACGTGCTTGTGCCGCATGTAACTAGACAGAGCTTTAGTTATTTTTACAATATGCCTAATGTCTTGGTCATCCAAGGGATGTTCTAGAAAGCAAGAATGGCACGTCAGCTGTTGTGTTGGATTACAGTGAACCTTCACACAAGACAAGCTTACCATAACAGAGACACTTAAGACAAAACTGGGCCCCCAAATTTAGACAAGAGATACTGTTCTATCTCTGGGGAAATGGCTTGTCAAAGACTGGAAGAGAAGAC
>OOFJ01133210.1:0-11844 GCA_900323375.1 Benthosema glaciale | reverse complement strand
CCACTCTCCAACCCCCCCCAGCACAGTAATGGTTTCTCTGACCTCCCGACGTCTCCCCCATTACTGTACGCTTCGTCCGGCGTTGGCCCGTCAGACGGCATCAGTCTCAGCGGCGTGCGTCAAACATCACAAGCATCCGCCGCCCACCTCCACACACGCACTCCCCCCGCCACCGCAACCGTTATAGTGACAGCCTCCGTTGTTGCCGCGGTGACAGAGATGTTAGCGTATAGCACGGGTTGGCCGCACAGTCGGGATAGTTACGACGTGATGTCCTAATTAGGCGAGCGGTATACACAAACACACGGCAGGTGTGAGTGCAAGAGTGGTATAGAACGGGGCGGTTGTTCAGAAGTCTAGTGTGTGTGCGCTCCGGGACTATGTGGCAATTAATTACCGCAGGAAGCAACACTGTCTGTGTGCGTGTGTGCGTGCGTGCGTGTCCAGGGTTTAAGTTATATTGTGTGTTCATAGTATTTATTTTACCAAAATCAAATCAGACAGACAGACAGACAGACAGACAGACAGACAGACAGACAGACAGACAGACAGACAGACAGACAGACAGACAGACAGACAGACAGACAGACAGACAGACATTGAGAGAGAGTGCACGCGAGAGAGAGAGAGAGAGAGAGAGAGAGAGAGAGAGAGAGAGATTAACAGAGAGTTAATAGCCACATTAATATTATGTATTTTATTTGATTAACAAAACATATTTGCCAATTTGCGGCTCAATTTGAGCTACATTATCATCACAGAGCGTTTCACTGTGTCTACACAACAACAAGCTGAAGGCATGTTCTCTCTCCGGCAGATGGATCAATCGCTGAATTGAGTTTTCTCACACAAACCACTTTGTTTAATCTCCACATTTGTTTTCACACACAACACAACTCCACGCAGGCGCCATTCTATACAAGAAGAAGAAGAAGAAGAAGAAGAATAAGAAGAAGAAGAAGAAGAACAAGAACAAGAACAAGAACAAGAACAACAACAAGAACAAGAACAAGATCAAGAACAAGAACAACAAAAAACCGACCTGTTTGAAGTGAGTGGTGCTCTACTGTACTGTACTGTACTGTACTGTACTGTACTGTACTGTACTGTACTGTACTGTACTGTACTGTACTGTACTGTACTGTACTGTAGGGGTAGGCACATTGGCACACTGGCACACTGGCATAAGTGTGTGAAAGATGATTTTTCGTTTAAAATACAAATATTAAAACAAATGAAGTTAACTAAATGAAGTTTCCTCAAATCTGTATGCAAATTACATCCTGCACATAATTCTACATTCACTCTGAACTCTGACTGCAGTGAAAGTCTGGGAGATAGGTGGGTTATTGCTCTTGGCCTAGCTGGGTCTAATGATCATTAAATCCTGATGTGAAAGACAATATTTCAGAAGGAGAAAACCAAAAAGTCAAAACCAGTTGGAAACATAACATTCTGACGTGGTTCATAATTAAACGTCATGTTGATATGGCACACTGACCAAGAAAATAAAAACATGGCACTTCATGTCAAAAAGCTTGCCTACCCCTGCAACTGTACTGTACTGTACTGTACTGTACTGTACTGTACTGTACTGTACTGTACTGTACTGTACTGTACTGTACTGTACTGTGTGAGTCTGTGTGTAAGGCTGTGCAAGAGTGACACTTGGTGGTGAACAAATGCTATAACGCTATTTATTTCGTGCTCACAGCCCATGGTACCCAGGGACCCAGGGACACAGCCACACAACATAGCTGTCTATGGGAGTGGTTACACCGCTCAAAAACAAGAACAAGGAGGACTTCTTCTTCTAGCCAGTAGGCCGTACTCTGAGAGGAGATTATGCACAGTGCAGCACTTTTCCCCATAAGTGGAATTACATGCTATTATTACATAACACCCTTGGATATATTGATCTTAATGTAGTTTAAAATGTATTTTTATTACCTCTTGCCTAAGCGGTATAGCGGTTCATCCCCGCAGTGCCCTGGGCCAGCTCTATCTGACCCGCACTTTGGCTGACATGTCTTTCCCCCGTGCCGTGTTCTCAGTCTGTGTCTTTAAGACAGGTAGCTGATGAGTTCATGGCCCGCGGCTGGGTACAGGCCTTTTAAAAGGGCTATGACTCTTTCTCTCCCCATGGCTGGGCAACGAAAAAAGTCCCATTTCTCCATGCAGCACCAAAGTTGAAAAAGGAGCTAGTAACACCGCTTTCGGCAAACTTGACGAAGAGGCCTGAGCGCGAAGCGAATCTCGAGACGAGACAGAAATAGTTCCACAGTATAATATTGCTGATTCAACACCTGCAGCACAGCTAGCTAGATAGCTAGCTGGCTACTACTTATTTTTATTTGGTGCCTTTATTTAAAGGAGCATTCAGTGATTTGGGTGATTTGGAAAAAAACCCGGTCCACCCCGGTAACAAGATATGAGCATGTGCACACTCTACAGTGGGGGGACACACAACAGGCCAACAGCACGCGCACCAAGACTTGCCCCGCTCGATCCTGTTTTAATCATATTTTAATTAAGTGAAATCACTGAATATACCTTTAAATCTCAGAGAGGTTCGCTCGTTTTCGCAGTGCCCTGCATGCTTCACAATCAGAGACACAACAAACAAATAGCCTGCTGCATGCTAGCTTAATTTGTTTTTAAAATCACACGTCCCAAACTTCCAAAGTGCGGTTTAAATCCTCACAATCGTCAATCTTTGATCAATAAATGTTCTCGTCGAGTATTCTTCCCGCCCAAAGAACATCCATAAAGGAGTTTTATAGCAGTCTAACTTCAACTTGGCTCTATCTTTGCGCGCATTTACTATTCCAGGACCTATTAATTAAGCCAATATGCCAAGCCTGCACTAGAATCAAGACCTTGTGCCAATGGGACAAGAATCAACACGCCAGAATGTCCACGACCCTGCATAGCAAGAATGTCTCCAGAGACTGAGCCTCTCGTCTACAAGGATTCCAATCACACCTTCCATTGTGTTTTTTTAATCTGTCAATTTTGATATATGCATATTTGTTTATTATTTATAATTGATTTGGCAATTGTGTATACTCACTTGTAATGTGCAGCATGAATGAGGTTTATTGTTGTATTTCTTTCAATAGACTACATACTGAGCATACTGTGCATTGTCCAGAAGCAAGGAGTAGTTTTGCATGTTGTGCCAATTGTGTTCATATAGACGCTCACACAGCAGGTAGATATTTCAACTGTGAAAACTGTACATAAACCATACTTAATTTACTTCTATTCAGAATCCACGTGAAACCTTGGAAAGAACCAAAGTGTTTGCACAAGGAGAATCGAATCAGTGCTCGGGTAGCCTCGGAAACCCAGACTTTGATTTCCAGGGAGGAAAAGAAAAGTCTGGGGCTGACATTTGGCATACAGTCGCTGCACGTCGCTCACTCTTTGCTGATTTCTGATGACCTAGACCTTATTAAATTGACGCAGACACACACACGTACATACACACACACACTCCTCTCTCTCTCTGTCGCTCTAATTAATTAGTATCATGTCGCGCAGGTGCATGCAGTTTCTCCGGGCGGATCCTGCCGGCAGCTCCCTATACCAAAAAACCCAGTGTTGGGAACCAGTCTAGCGCTCTGGTGGCGCAGTGGTAAAGTGTATACTTGCCTGCCGAGTCTGACAGTTTGAATCCACCGCGGTGCATCCAGCGCTGTCGAGCATCTAGATATACCAACACAACTGGCCCGTGTTCGGGGGAGCCAATCCGGGGCGGGCGGGGCTGGGCTGGGGAGGATGGTATATTTGTCTGTGCATGTTCTCCTACAGGCTGGAGCGGCACCTGTCAGCTGGCACTGTCGGGTGGGAAGAGTAGGCCCGAAGGCTCTGCAACGTCATCCCGGTGGGGGCTCCTCACTGGCAGGTGCAGTCGGTATTAACACAGAGTAACTACACACAGAAGAGCGTGGGGAGAAATCAATTGGCATAACTAAATTGGAGAGAAAAAAGACGCTCCCACTCATGATACACAAACAGTGCTACTGTATATAGCACCACAATCGGTTCTTTGGCTCGTAATCATATGGGGAACCATCTTTGGTGCTATATACTGTAGCACCAAAAAAAAGGTGGTTCTTCAGTGGTTCTATGGTGGCTTTGGAACCACTGAAGAACCGCTGAGGTGCTATATAGCACCACAACATTACCATAGAACCACTGAAGAACCACTGAAGCAACGTTTTCTTGGTGCTATATAGCACCAAAAAGGGTTCCCCTATGACTACGAGCCAAAGAACCGATTTTGGTGCCATATAGCACAGTTTGTTTTTAGAGTGTACAGTCAGAGGACCTGCAGAAAATCTGAGGGTACGTGTGGGCATAAAAAGGAACATGCATTCTCATGTACAATAGTAACTTTAAAATAACAATAACTGGAACTTTGATATTAATTCTAAAATACACAGGGAGTCTAGTGCAGCCTGATTGATTGATTGATTGATTGATTGATTGATTGATTGATTGATTGATTGATTGATTGATTGATTGATTGATTGATTGATTGATTGATTGATTGATTGATTTAATAGCAGTTTGCTAAACAGGAAAGTACAGTTCGATTCAAGGTCCGTTAAGAGGATTCTAACCTCAAGAAAGCCTATGCGGCTCGTTTCCATCGGGGTCCCTTTGTACTCAATTCATCGAACATCCGTCAATCAATGTCACGGGTTTAGCCGGTTAAAAGTGCATTGCAACTAGTCCAGGTGACTGAAGTTAGAGATTAAAGCAAGAACCATGTTTCTCTGAATCCTGCGCTGAATGCAGAGTTGTTGTAACCTTGGCCAGGATTCTTAAGATGGAATAAACAGAATTTGTACCATGTTGATGGAAGACTTTAAGTGAATCCATAATAAGTCCCAGATGTTTAACTTCATCTCTTGCCTCCGGAGCACAAACAGCTCCCGTCTTGATAAACAGGCTCTTTTCAGATTATGGGTCGGTCCGACTTTATTTTTCCTTCGTCCTTATTTTAAGAACATTTCTAGAGACAGTTTACAGTAGAGAGGGCATATGGATGATTTCGTTTCACAGACGGATATATAGGCCTATATACACAATTGTATTTGATGCACTGCTGTGTTGAACCCCGAGAACGAGGCATCTGTTCCTTTTTATTGCATTTGTTCTACTGAAACTCCCCTCGATGTATCCCCGTTGTGCACTTAGCCTTACGACTCAAGCAATCGCGTTCAATGAATGTGTGTCCACAGGTCGGTTTACATGTCAATACGCCACCCGGACGTGTGTTGGTAATAATCTACACACGTACCCATACAAAGTCCACATGAACAGGGACATTACATGTGGGTACTCAGTAATATGAGAGGCCATGGACATTCACATACTGTACACTCGGGCCTCCTTGTGTGCTGGAGACAGAGCGGAGCACATACACACACACACACACATGCAGGCTCACACACACACGCACATACACACAGAGGTTATCTCACTCTGTGCATGTCCAGTGCACATACATACACATACATACACCCACAAACAGTGTGTCGGGCGGCGGTGGCTCAGGGGTAGAGTGACAGGATGGCAACCGCAAGGTTGCCGGTTCGAACCCAGACTCCCCCAGAGTTAGTGTCGATGTGTCCTTGAGCAAGACACTTAACCCCTAAAAGCTCCTGATGTGCTAGTAGGTGCCTTGCATGGTTTCCGCTGCCATCAGTGTGTGAATGGGTGAATGTAATGCACAATCTATGTAAAGCGCCTTGGATAAAGGCGCTATATAAATGCACCATTTACCATTTACCATTTATACACACGCACACCAACGGCCACACACTCATTACTGTAACTGGACAGGTCTTCTGTCAACAACAGAGAGCGGCTGGGTTCGATCAGGACTCACGCACGTCACATGCACTATCATGCACGGGAACCTAGTTTTGGAGCATTGCCTAATATGTACATATGTTTAAAAGGGTTTCTAGATTGACTATTGGCCAGTTTCATGAGTTCGCACACACACTGAAACATACATACACATGCATTAGAAGTGCATGTGTGTACGCAATCATGCAGTAGCCCAAGATATAAGGTCCAGACAAGGGACATGATGGCCCCTTTTTCCTGTTACCCGGTTTGTGTCACTACCCGTTCCGATCCTCGTGTTACTATCCTCTTGTATTCCTCATTTATACTTATCTCATAAATAAATGTTCACATTGTTATATCCTTGCCTGGCGTTTGAGAGAACTCTTCATTTCTACTGAACAATCAAGTGTGCCTTGCTCAGGAGACTTCACGTGTCCGTTTGGTATATGGTAAATGGTGCATTTATATAGCGTCTTTATCCAAGGTGCATTACATTCACCCATTCACACACCGATGGCATAGAGGAAACCATGCAAGGCACCAACCTGCACATCGGGAGCAATTCAGAGCAATTGAGAGTCTTGCTCCCCCCCTATATTTTTTATCCCACAGTTTTGTAACCCCTTTTTCACCCATGTGTCAATTGTTTAATGTGATCCTGGGCTCTACACACCCTCCGCCAACCTGGGGAGAGCAACGGACTTGAACTCATGCTTCCTCCATGCATTAGTGTCCAGGTTGCTCCTTTACACCTGACAGGGGGGAGTTTCCCCGGTTGGACGTAGCGCGTGGAAGGAACACGTTATTCCAACCAGTTCCTTTCCAACCAGTTTAGTGACCAGGATTACTTGCATGTTTTTTTGTGAGGGTACCTACCCTAGGGGACACGGGGAGAATATGCAAACTCCACACAGAAAGGCCCTTTTGCCAAGCCCGCCTCGGGTATGGGCACTGATGACGCTGAGGAGGAAACACGCCGCCAGCACCCACAGCGTCCCTAGCGGGATTCGAACCCAGGACCTTCTAGCTGTGAGGCGACAGCACTATCACTGTGCCACCATGCCCCGCCAGAGTCTTGCTCAAGGACACTTCGATACTAACTCTGGGGGAGCCCGGCATCAAACCGGGAACCTTGCGGTTGCCACTCTATACCCCCTGAGCCACTGCCGCCCGCCCCGTAACTCTGTTTGTAACTCTGGGAGCTACAGTATAGTATAGTGGTACACATGTAACCAGGTCAGTTTCTGCGAGCGATCAAAAGAAAGAACCAGCCAAATGCAGATCACTGTAAGTTTCCCCCCTTTGTCCGCTCCTCGATTACACGGTCCACGGTGGTCATATGTTGAGACCACCTCCAATACACGACAGCGCTATCGTTCCGTCGCCATTGTGGGCGAACGCATGCTTGATCCCTAGGCCTCCTTTCAACTTGCACCCGGAGATCTCCCTCTCCTCATCCATTCAGCCCTGATGGCTCCTTTCACCACCTATGTCTGCCCCCGCCGCCACCTCCACCGTGGTCCACACAATGAACACCAGCAGATCTGCCCCCCCCTGTCTACTCTCAGACCTTTATCTGTTGAGAAGCCCATAGCCGCTCATGGAAAGCCCCTTTTGTTACCTTTCTCCGGGGAGGCTGAATGGGTTTTCTCGCTCCTTTGATTTGTACCTTGCCATTCCCCTTTCTCTCTCAGTCTCGGGATATTTCTCTCTCTCTCTCTCTCTCTCTCTCTCTCTCTCTCTCTCTCTCACTCACTTTTCAAGATGTGACAAAAGCAATCCGCGCGGTCTATAGGGGTCGAAGGACGCTTTCTTCGTTTTATTTTTAGACACGGCGCCGGGCGAACACAATGGAGCTTCTCCCGTTTGGGGCGGGATTTTATTTCAATTAAGATAATGAGTCAAGATCGACATCGCCCGCCACGACGACATGTCGCCGGACACGAATTGCGGTTTTAAAGTATGTTTCACTTGGTATCGAAAGCTGAATTTCGGACGCTGTGTATCACAGATTCTTAATAGAAACAAGTCCTTATCCACACCTACAAAGGACAGGTGCGTTGGATCTGCAACTGGACAAGTAGGAAAAAAGGAGAATCCCGCACACTGTCTTCACTTACTAATTTATTTTGTAATGTTTCGGTCGTAGACCTTCATCAGACATTTGGGATTCAACACATTATAATAATGTCAGGATATAAATTAGGTTCTGTTGTGGAACTGTGATTTCATGATAATATGTTTGCATTCTGCTAATTTGCTTTAAAATGAAAATTGTTGTGATTGGGACATAACTCGAATTGTGCCGAGTTGGCTCAATTAGACTTCACAACACTCTGCACAGCGACTAACGGCTCACTCAGCGATGCCTCCCGTACAGTGTGGCACTGAAATGTAGAGAGACAGAACTTTTGTGATCATGATTCCTATGATGGTGTGAGCCAGTCCAGACAGGATCAATGCACACGCGGATCCAACACATCGACGGAACACGTATTGGTCCGACATGTGGCTTGCACCGTCCTTGCGGTTAGGTTTTGAGGACTTCAGTGTTCTGTACCAAATATTGTATGTATAAGTACAAAACAAAGAATGTTTGCTTTCACCATCTTTGTTGAAGAAGTGTCTGGGGAATTATGTCGTAGTTTTATTAGAATTCTTAGATTTTAGTCGTGCTCAAACTGGTTACTCCTGAGGGTTAAGTTTAGGTATAGGGTTAAGGTTACAAAAGGTTAGGTTTAGGTATAGTTTTACTGAGGTTAAGGTTAGGAATAAGGTTATGTTTAGGCATAGTTCATATACATACACAGTAGTTAATGTGAAACATACGTAAGCTAAGGATGTGACAGTCGGGAATCTAAATGGGCTAATTCAACTGTGCATATTTTACTATATAGTGCTATGGTTACATTCAATGTTATACATCTACATAAACTGCTATCTAAGTCCACATAAACATGCCATTTAAGATACATACAGTAGGTCATATGCCTGTAGGCGATGGTCCATCCTGCAACACACAGTCTGTCCAATGACAGTCGGACTAATAGTATGTCCGAACTAAAGCTGTACCCAGTCCATACGGGCACTTAAGCATGCAGATGACATTGTTGACACAAACAATTTCCCTGAAATGATGCCTTTAACATCGAATACTCTTCCTGTTATGTGGATGATCACAGTTCTTGGTTTTGCGGGTGGAATGACCCTGTTGACGGTTGTTTCCATATGTAGTTGCCTGGTTCTGGAGGGGCTCAGGAAGGAATGTGAGGAGGAGGAATGGGCGTAATGGGAGATGGATGGTGGGGTGGTGTCAGGCAGGCGGACAGTCAGACCTCACCAACTATCCCTAATCACTCCAGGCTCTGAAGAAAAGCTTCTATCCGGCAGAGAGAGAGAGAGAGAGAGAGGGAGAGAGGGAGAGAGGGAGAGAGGGAGAGATCAAGAGAGAGAGGATGGATGGATGGATGGATGGACGGACGGACGGACGGACGGACGGACGGACGGACGGTTAATTCCGAAGCCAAATACTGTTTTAACTTGAAATTCGGACCGATATCCCTCCAGAATTTGATGAATGAAATGATAAATGATTTTTTATTTTATGTTTTTACGCAGAAATGCCAATAATTGGCGGTCCGTAGGCTAATGCATGTCAAACAGGGGGTCCTTGAAATTAAACGGGTTGCTTGAGATTCAGCAAAAAATTTTATTGTGGGGGTCCCTAGCTGACATATCCTTTCAAGTGAGCGTCCGTGGGCAGTTTGACAGCTGCTACAGTTTGTTTACGGCCATTATAAACCATTCTCGTCCGTGGTCATGATGTAATTGAATGTACTGTCTCTGGTGCATGATGGGAGCACCACCTGGAACACAGTCAAATCCTTATACGTGTTAATGGAACTCTGTCCGTAAAGAATGGACCCCCAGACTCGAATGAACACTCAGGAGTTTGCTGTGTGCACAATGTAGCCCTTCACTATAAGGCCTACCCACTCCACTCTGATGATGGCAAGCTGTCCTTCTCACCCATTGACATGCATGGTATAAATGGCAGGTATTTCTCCATATAAATAATCAATCATTTCCGTAGAAAGCGCTTCACAATGTCTTCTAAATCAACAAGTCAACAAGGCCTGCAGTAGGCTAGCTGGCTATGCACTGGACAAAATGTGCATGACATTATTTAAATAAACTAGAAATACGAGGAAATGTTAAGAGGGAGAAACATTATCCAAAAAAACAACTTTAACAACCATCCAAGTTTTCATGTAATGCATGACGGTGATTATTGCTACAGGATCACCCGGGCGGGTCAGTCGTGGAACTTTCCATTAAGCTTTGTATGTTTTCAACAACACAGCCATGCAAAATAACATTGACAGCTATCAGGTGACAAAGGATTGCCATACTTAGCAACCATAGCTAAACTATTTGGATTGCCATTGGACAATCACTTTTGGGGTGAGGGCTTTTAGCAAAGGGCTAATTCTTCTGTAGAAAACTAGCAATGGAGCCTTACTACAGTACATGGGTTAGATTAGAGGCTATACGTTACCATAATAATAGTTCTATACAGTAATGCATTCACACAAGTTTGCAATACAGACACGATGCATACAGCATTACAATAATAGCAATACAACTTAAGCCATTTTATATCATCGGTCATCAATGCCCATGTGGGACAATCTGCCATACACTGCAGACTTAACATATGGCTGGTTTGACTTTCTATCATCCATTATTCTTTACTTATATCTATATGATGTGATTGTGATACGATATTGAGTGTGATGAATGATCCTCGGTGTGGGCCATATATCACTTTCATTTTAAGATGCAGTGTTGATTAAGCTTCCGTCTTGACAGGCAGTTTTCATTAAAGTCTATCAACACTAATGCAATAAGTAAAGATCAACTGTTATTAACAGACACCTGTGACATCACAGGCACGGAAACCGGCGGCCTCGATCGAGTCGAGACAGCTCGAGTTTTCTTTTTTTTTTAACAGAAAGTTAATTTCAGAATCAAAATAGTGTCGTTATACCGCACAGCATGCGGATAATCGCCTTATTAGGCCTCACTTCAGCTTCAGCGTTAAATGTCAAGTTACTTCCAGGGCTGATGGAGAGACAACTTCGCCAACTGAAATGTGAATGCATAAGCCAGACTATAGTATATAGGCAATTTAATGAGTCCCTTGAGGAGCACTATTTTATACAGTGCGCCGCGTTGTGACACACTGTGAGCTTGTAGATCAGCAATGTTTTTTGCAATTTTGACAATTGCTGAGGCCTCACACTCACACGTATCCAATGCATGTTACGTATTCTGTCTGCAATTAATGGCTGCCACAGTGCAATTCCAAATGGAGTCGCATGGTGACTGCAAACATTTCTGTTTGATGGGGCAGCAATCAACAATCAAACACAAATGGCAAGGCCAAGTGGCCAAGTGGTCCAGGCACATGCCACATATAGGCTTTGGCCTGACAGCGTGTCGCATGTTCGAGTCCCATTCATGACGACCTTTGCTGCATGTCTCTCCCCTTCTCTCTCTCCCTCTTTCCTGTCTCTCTTCACTTGAAACTATCAATAAAGGCAACAAAGGCCAAAAACTAATCTTAAAAAAAACAACAATCAAACACAAATGGTTGGTCAAACCACGTTACTCCCATCAGATTGCACTGAGGCAGCCGTTAATCATCACAGAACATTTGTTTGGCACGTGTGTATGAGGCCTTACAATTTTTGCCATTAATAACAATATTATGCCCAAAATAGAGACACCAAGGTGAATGTGGTTAGTGACAGCAGCAGCCAAGAGCTGCCAATCCACGGCCCATTGTTGTGGCGGAGCGAATCAGAGAGGGTTATTGGAGGCATATAGATGACCTGACCTGCCTTTGTAAAAGTAAGCAGCAGCAGCACCTCTGCTCCCCTTCTTCATCCTTTAGAACCCCCCGCCCCC
>OOFJ01133208.1:0-12343 GCA_900323375.1 Benthosema glaciale | reverse complement strand
CAGGTGTTGGTAAACTCTGCTTTCTTAAATCCAATCTCACCACAAGAGTCTACCAGAATGACTTCATGATTCCTTCTGCTGAGGATATCTGTATGGAGATTTCAGATTTCATCTTCCAGCAGGACCTGGTCCCTACCCATACCGCCAGAAGCACCACAACCTGGTTTGATGCCCATGCCATCACAGTGCTTGACTGGCCAGCCAACTCGCCAGACCTAAACCCTATTGAGAATCTATGGGGTATGGTCAAGAGAAAGGTGAGGGGCACCAGAAAAGAAGAGTTGATAGCAAGCATCAAGGAAACCTGGGCTTCCATAACTCCAGAGCAATGCCACAGGCTGATTGCCTCAATGCCACGGCATATCAAGGCAGTGATGAAGGCAACCAAGTATTAAAGATTGACATTTCTGTTTTGAAAGTACTACATTTTGATTGATTTGATCCTAATTTCTTAATGTGAAATTCAGATTGAAACATTCATGCTCTGCATTAAACTGAGGAGTAAATGATGATTTCTTCACAGTATTCAAATTTTTTGAAATCCTGTTTTGGTGGGTTTTATGAGCTGGAAGCCATAATTGTGTAAAGATAAACAAATAAATACTTGAAATCAATTAAAATCTGTCCACTGAATCTATAATTAATGAAAGTTAAAGTTTTTGAATAGAATTGTGGAAATAATCCAACTTTTACATGATATTCTAATTTTTTGGAAAGGAGCTGTATATATATATATATATCCCCCAAAATTACTGGATATTTTATAGAAATATTATACCTTGTCAAATGTTCAAACACATACAATCATGTAATCAATCATTCTTCACATCAGACAATTTTACATCCAAGTGCCCACTCTCCCTCTTTATGTATGCCTGCAGGGGGCGTACATACTCTACCTGAACTGAAGAGAAGCTTAGTCTTATCCAGTTGAGTTGAGGCGGTGTTGGAATACATCTACTCACTGTAGTTGTGTGCATCATAGGAGCAGTTCGTGTAAAGTAACTAAATACATCTACGTTAGTGGAGTATTTCTAATTTTCCATACTTTTACTGCCTACTCCACTACATCTCAGAGGGAAATATTGTACTTTTTACTCCACTTAATTTATTTGAAATGTACTATTTCCACTCTGAGTTATACATCCATACGCCAGGACCATTAGGCTGGTTTCTCACTGGCAGTCAAATGTAGCCTGAATCAGATCTGTGTCACTTCAAGATAAAAATCTGATTTTCTTATGAGTCTGAATGCAGACAGGTCACATGGAATCAGATTTTTTAAAATGTGACCTGGGTCACATCCAGAGGTATTTTCAGATCAGATCTAGATCAGATCTGAGGTGATCTGACCTGAGTCTGAATGCGACGGCCAGATGAAGTGACCCAGGTCACATATCAGACTAGGAAAAAGATAAACAAACTGTCCAAAACATCACTTGCTGCGCGACCCGAGCGCTACTGACGTGACGTCATTACAGGGCGCGAGTTTTGACTTGTGGCGCGCTGAAAGAAAAACAACAGAAGAGAAGAAAACAAATTCAACTGTTGCATGTCTGTTATGTTATGTGTTTTCTGTTGTCAGTCGGCTGTCGCATTTCCTCCTGACGTAATAATCTAGCGCCGCCGAGGCAGGACTACTACGTCGTTACCACGGTAACCAAGGCAGATATGCCGACGCAGCGTTGCTTGGGGGCCAGTTGTTAAAAACAGTCTGAAAGCACAGATCGGATCTGGGTCACTTGCAAATGGTAGTGTGAATGGCGCCTTACTAACCTCCAATATAGAACCCCAAAAAAAATGAATTGGTCAAAAATTATGAATTAACAGCTTCAATTTATTCAATTAATTTTTGCTTTAATTAATTAAAGATCTGAATTTATTAGTGTACAATATATTAGACATACTTCATATATAGCCTCATTGCACAAACCTGACATTTCTCATAAATTTCCAACGTAACACAACTGATACAGTATGTACATCAAAACAACGTGGTGTCGCTAATAACATCTTTACTGCGAAATCGAAATTAAGATTATAATACAAGCAAAAAATATATATATTTTTTTAGACCAATAAAATCTGGCACCCATCTGAATAATTCATCTAGGAATGTCATGAATAAAATATTTAAATTTGTTCCAATGGCCAAAGGAACCTACACGATACAAAGGTAACAGCAAACTAATATTTTACAATTATGGCACCCATAATTACAGCATGAGCTATTCCTGTACTCATGAATACAATATCTGTCTGTACAGCAAATGCAGAATACTAACGCTTTGTAACAATGTTTTTAACCCTTTCTCTACTGAACTGAGTACAATACAAAGTATTTGTTTTTCAGTTAGTTTTAAACTTAAATCAGTTTTTAATCTGTCGGTGATTAAATAGCAGCAGCCAAGGCGAGCAGTTGAAAATGGTCTGCCAAACGTGAGACTAGACACATAGTACAAAGGAATAAAAAGGAGAGGAAAAAAAAACAGGGGTGCCATGTCCTTCGCAGGCTAAGCAATGTTGTTACTCAGAAGAACATTACTCGTCTTCTAGTCTAATGCAATAATACTACTCATTTGTAGAAAGGTTCCTGCTTCATGTGAATGGTAAAAATCTAATTTTATACGCAACTGTATACATGAATATAAAGCATAATTCCTCATGATGATTCCCCCTTACTAACAAGGGTGATGGGTTGCTTGGTTCCAGGTCGAACTGTAAATGTCATTCCATATTGCTGCTTTGCTGGTCCATTGCTGAAAGGAAGAATAGATTTATGATTGTAAATGCCAACAACAATAACTCATCATTAGCATCACTGGCAGGCCATTATAACTAATTCTGGCCGTCTTATCTAAACCTATGAAGCCACTTACCTGGTGGAACCTTTCTCTTGATACTTTTTGGCGACCGTACTCTCCAACTCGCGCATATCCAATCCTGTCGTTTTGCTCGGCAGGGTGGAGCTCTTGTTCAAATCCAGGCCTGTTGTTGTTTTGCTTACTTTTGGTATGGTGGAAGTCTTGTTCATTGGCGGGGCCTTAAGGACTACAGGGGCGTTGGTTTCTTCATCAGACAAGGGGTTACCCCAGTCGTCGCCGTTGGACTCGGGTACACTCATTGGCGTTGTCATTTTATGGTCCATTTCTAACATCTTCTTTTGCAAGATGCTTAGGAGCGTGGCTTGACTGGCTGAGAGAGAGGTGAGTGGTTGTGTTGTAAGAGGCACCTTAGATTTGGTTTGGACCGGCAGCTTTGGTTTGATATCCGTTTCAGGAGGTGGGAGTTTTGGAGGTGCTGGGGGCTTATGTTTTGGTAGAGATGGAGATGGACTTTTAGCAGGTGGAACAGGACTGGCAGCTGGTGATGGTGCACTCGTCACTGGAGGGTCAGGTGCACTCATTACTGGAGGGTCAGGTGCACTCGTCACTGGAGGGTCAGGTGCAGGCGTGCTGGGCGGAGACTCCACAGCCTCATCTAAATCATCAGCATCACCGAACTCTGGCGGCGGAGGCAGTAACGGCATGAATACCTCTTCTTCGTTCTCCTGATCCAGTGCACCCGCGGACGGCGAGGGGCTTTGATCTACTACACGCTGCCTTCCAATAACTGGGCTGCTGGCAGGTGACGATGGAATGCCAGGTGATATTCTGTTCAGAGCTGGCTTTGGAGATGATGTCCTGGGGTGTCCTACAGCCGGGTTTGTTACTGTGGGCTCCGAGGAGACAAGAGACTTTGTGTTCTCCTCAATTTTGCCTTGTGACGTGAGGGAAGACGACGGGGCAGCTCTGGGGATGACGACGAAAGAATTGGGATTTGAGGCAACGGGCTGAATGCTTGCAGTTGTAGTGCTGTTTTCACGTGACAGGGAGGATTTGTGCCTGTCGCGCTCTTTAGCCGCCATTAGAAGAGACAGGGGTGTAGCCGCAGGCCCTTCCCGTACCCCGCTGGGCTCACTGCCCTTCAGGTTACGCAGTTTACAATCTATTAAAGGACTGTATTGGCGGCTCTGACTGCTCTCAAGCACTGCCTGATTACTCTCCGAGTTGACGCGAGCAGCGGGCTGTTTCTGAAGCTTCGGTGAGGCTTTAGGTGGGGTCGTTGGAACAGGCTCAACGCTGGGCGGCCTCTTTGACAGGGAAGAGGGTTTTTGTGAGGGAACTGGAGCAGACTGTTTCTGGAGCTTCGGTGAGACTTTAGGTGGGGTCGTTGGAACAGGCTCAACGCTGGGCGGCCTCTTTGACAGGGAAGCGGGTTTTTGTGAGGGAACTGGAGCAGACTGTTTCTGGAGCTTCGGTGAGACTTTAGGTGGCGGTGTTGAAACAGACTCGACGTTGGGCGGCCTCTTCGACAGAGAAGCGGGTTTTTGTGCTGGAAGGTTTGCTTCTAAGGTCGCCTTTAAGTCCCGTAGGTCCTTCTCTGTTTGGATATCAGTGGTATTCGTGTGGACTGGCTTGGGTAGCGGAGCTACAGATGAGGTTTTCCCGTTGACCCGGACGGACACTGGGACAGAGTTGAGAGACACAGAATCCTGCAGGACTAAGATCGACTTGGGCCTCACCTCGCGGTCCACGCGCTCGGTCAGAATGGAGTTCTTGGGAATGCTGTAGAGCTTAGCTGTGTTCTGGGGGTTGAAGCTAGATGGGGTTGGGGCGTGGACAGGGGGAGGCGGTGCGGGATTTTGGGGTGGGCCGTCCATAGAAGGAATAGAAGACAACCTCACGGGCTTTGGAGGCGGGATCTTCGGAGCCTTGTGTTGCCGTTCGGCAGGGGACTGTGGCAGGGCAAACTTCGGGTGTTCCGACATATCAGGAACTTTGGTTGGTGGAGGAGGAGTAGAAACAGACAAGGATGACGAAGAGGCACTGGAGCAAGTTGAGGGAGGCTTCGGAGGGGCCATGGGTGGAGGTCTCAGGGAACTTAGGTCCTCGTCCTCCAAAGAAGGAGCCAGGGAAGGTGGTTTTGGAGGTGGCATGGATGGAGGCTGAATACTTGCCATGTCAAGATCGCCTAGATCGCCCATGAAATCTGGCGGAGGAGGAATGAAGTGCATGGGTGGTGGTGGTGGTGGTGGAGGCGCGACAGAGGGCGGAGGAGGAACCACTATTTCTCCTTCCACGACGTCGGGCACAGAGAGAGCCGATCCGTTTGACCACCGATCTCCACTGACTATACAACAAAACCAAAAAGACAAGTGTAGAGTTAGGAAGGAGACCAATGTTTAGATGTACGGCACACAAGTGAACATCGACTTATAGTTATTAACAAAGCTTCATCTCACATTGCTACTTTATATTTGTTCTATATAATTATGACTTTATCAACATTGCATAATATTTCACTATATGGTAAAATTGGGGTTGAACACTTATTGATGAAAATGGAGTTCCCTTAATATGTAAACAAGTCTTAGTGCTTTTTCTGGTTTTATGCTCTTAGCAGATTTTGTATTGACCTATACTTTAATTGAACTGTATCCATTCTGCAAACTGTTAATACAATTTTCACCCAATCAATTGTGGGAATGGTATAGCTATTGACATTGTCTTAATACAGTCACACAAAATGCATAGTAAGTAGCCTTGCCGAGCCATGGGGCCTCATGGCTCGGCAAGGCTACTTACTTATAGGGCAGGAGCCTATCTCCTGTTTCTGTAGCGTGAGGCAGCTTGATGTACAAGTACACCCCCTGGACATGACGCTAGTATGTCGCAGGGACTTAACCCCAATCCAACCCTTGATGCTGAGTGCCAAGCAGGGAGGCATTGGGTCCCATTTTTACAGTCTTTTGTATGACCCGGCCGGGGATCGAACCCCGACCTCCCAGACTCAGGGCGGACACTCTAACCACAAGGTCACTGAGCTGGATGCATAGCCTATTATAAAGCATGACGATAGAAAAGATACATATTCTTTTGTTTTCTGACAATTTTATATTTCCTCAAAAGGCATATTGCCTACTATGTTTGTCCAGATTTGTGAAGTCGTGAAATTATATAATATCACGTTCTTTTCAACCTTGCGTTCACTCCCACAGTGTAAACATGCTTGGTATTTGTTATGGCTGCTTTGACACATTCAGAGATATATTGTGCAATAGCCTGGACAAACATTTGCATGCCCTATATTTTAACCCCTTATGGACACTCACTAAAATAAATAGCCTATCTGCACGCTCACAATGCAGGTGCGGTCATCTATTTTTGCTATTGGACATTTTGAAAATGTTATGGAAAATCTTTGAAAAGTGTTGATGCATGCCCAAAATATGGACTGCAGGCCAAACGTGGTTTAAACTGTGATCAATCAGCACGACTCCACGCCTGAAACCAGACCAAATACTTAACATGCTTAAGGTGGTAAATAATTATTGAACTCTGGGCAAATACAAAATAAAAAAAAGTTTCATGGCAGATTCTTACCCAAACCGTTGGTCTTTATTTCACTGTGAGTGGGAATGTCAGGAACTGTGGGTGTTGGGACAGCGAACCCTTGCACAAGCTCAGAGGAGGGCTGTGGGAAAGAACAACAACATTTCAGCATTCAGACGAGATGACCTCTGAAGATAGTCGCAGGAAGTGGAACGTGATATGAGAGGTAGGGGAGGGATGCATACCGTTCTTTAATAGTTTCAGGATTAGAGCTTTAAGTGAACAAACCTGTTTTCTAAAACGGCTGTGACACTTCTAATGTCCCTTGAAACAAGGTCATCGTGCGTAATAATGCTGCACTTGCACAACTGATACCAAAACTTAAAAATGTATCGTCTAGTAGTTTATAGGTAGGGCTTAGTTCTTTGCGAGAAATGTGCAAATCCAGATATTCAGAAAGGCAGCGAAGCAATTTACAACAGTAGATATTATAATGGTAAAAATTACTCTTCCATAAAGATGAAGGATTGACAAAGAAAGATCATGATCAAAACCGTTGACCAGCCCTCTCTCCTTGTCCAGCCAAATCCCCCCCCGCCCTGAGCTCAAGCTGATGGTATGTCTTCTACAACACCTCTTTATACCCCGATATGCTATTCAATAGACAGATAAATATAATACTAAACTAAGTGACAGTACAATATGTAGTAAAGTTGTAGTAGTAGTTAAGTTGAGAGAACGTCCAGTATGTACAGTATGTTCTTGACTATGTTGTATTGCTGAACCAGCCAAAACAGAATGGTTTATTAGTAGAAATAATCCTTGGAACAGTTGTTGAAGGACAACGACAGGAGGTGTGAACAGCACAACCCTCTGGTTGAATACAAGTACGTACATGATGGTTTAGAACAGATTGGCATCCTAAAATAATGATGACAGTGGGAAACAATTTAGTTTGGATAATATTACAGGTTAAGTAATGGCTTATGACTCATGCATACTTCATTGACAACAGACAACTCCTCTCATTCATCACATCAACAGATGGGCATGCTTTAGTTTATTATGACAGACTTAAAACCCAGTGCAGTCATTTAGCTATGTACATGGTGTAGTCTACCGTTATACTACATCACTGCTTAGATACAACACGCACACACGTGCATACACACACACGCACACACAGAAAGAGAAAGACTTGCGCCTACAGTATCACTGTCAACCAAAAATAAACACAGACGGTGTTGACATAATACCAGTCTAATGGGTTGAACATGGCACATGATGCCCTTTATAAAAGGACAGGAAAACCACTGCAGCTCTATAACAGGCCTTGACCATCATCACTCTGCTTCGTGCAGTCTAATAAAGATATTAAACTCATTTCAATAAGAGGCTGAACATTGTGGATTAATGTGACCTTTAGAGTTGTATTTACTGTAAAGTCGTGGTTGGATCTGAATACAAAAGGCACCTCTATTCATCTCGATGTCTGTCACCGAATACATTTTAACCCTACAATGCGGCTGGAGAGTGGAGACTGGATGAGTTCATCAAACAAATCGATATAATGGAATTGTTGATATAAAACAATTGTCGCTGTCGGGAGGAAAACAGTCATAACACCTAACTCAATATTATTTTTCCATAATTCAATGCTATTGCTATGCAAGTGCTTTCGGACAAATCCACTTAACTCCATTGGACCCTCAAACTGTCTGCTAAAGCAGCTAACTGCACCTCTCCCCCCCTCATGCAAGTAATTGACAATATATTAAGTCGATCACAATTCCAAATTTGATGAGGCAGTATTGATTTGTTTCTTCATTTCCTGGAAAAATATATCTTTTTAGATGGTTTCTTCCCGATCAACATTGCTGGTGAAAGTTACAGCAGTGCATAGGGGTGTGCTTATCATATAAACACAATAATCCTTGTTTCCTTAACAACATTGCCTGTCTTCTATCCCATGGTTCAAGTAATTAACTCTCGTCCCATGCACACTATGTCACACCTTGATATTACTGCGTATCGCCTATCAAAGGCACCTTGCAGAGGCGTGAGCATTACACAACAGACTTACAGGTGTGGTTTGTTTCACTTTAATGTCATGTTCTGACTCACTATCTGTCATGGATGCCTGAGCTGTCCAACCCCACGTACTGCTGGGTGTGCCCTGGTCCAACACGGCACAATAGAACCCGGAGTGTTGATTAACCACTTAAACCCACTAGTCTAAAGTGAAGCGGATCTGAGCTACAGCTCGACTTGGACTTGGACTCTTCTGGACTCTCTCTTTTCACTAGGGGTCTTCAACAGGGCGTCCGGGACCCCTAGGTGTGGTTCTCACAGTTATTGCAGGGGGTCCACCAAATATGATACACGTACAGTAGCCTGCAAGTTAGTTCAGTCAGTATACACTCGAGAGGTAAACGCACGTGTGCGTTAGTATGTGGGTGTGTACCGTGTTCTGAAAGTCCCATCTTATACGTCACATGCTGACGTGGCAATCAGCTGACCAATTGACCTCTATAGCTAAGCCCCTCCCCAAACTGCTATGGCCCAATCACAGCTAAGCATAACATGTGTGATAGACAAACGTCACCATCAATAGTTTTCCTATATGTATACTATATAAAAAAAAATATATAAAATATAAAAATAAATGTCACACATATTCTTCCAGTGCACATGCAGGCCTTGTTGATGGATTTGTGAAGAGATTTTAAAGGTTTGGTTCCAAAAATGAGTCAGAGTTTGATGTGTACAATCCATGATATTTACATTGGAATGAATGAGCCCGGCTGGAAAGTGTCCAAGTGGGAGAGGCCGGGTCTTTGCTAAAGGTGAATTATGCAGGTTATTTAAGCTCACCCAAGTGTGTTCTTTCTGCGCTTCTTCTGCGTATGCGACTATGCGTTCATGGTTTGTTGCTATCAGCTGTTTGGTCCCACCGCCACCCCAGCACCACCAGTGCAAAGGGGGTTGTTATTGTATGTCTATTATTTCCCTGCTCTTAATGGTTAATGATGGTTATCTAATTGTGCTGAGAAGGGAGAAAAATGTAGCAAAACACCAAGATGAAATATTTCCACACTTGTATTCCCATTCTATAGTAAGATATTGGTTCGTTCTATTTGTGTTATCTGACTGGATTTGGACTTGAACCCTAGCATCCCTATTACGAGGGGAATAGGGATGCTATTCTTTGGAATTAGCCAAAGAATAGCTGATCTACAGCTCACAATACCATGTGCTGCGAGGCGTTGTGGGCTTGTAGGTCGTCTATTTTCCGAAAAAAGCAGACCAAATACAAGTTTTTCTAAGTATTGAGGGTTTAGGTTAGAATAATGTTAATGTTAGTGCTGTCAAACAAGCTTATCTATATGAACATTTTAATCTGCAACACAGGTGTATACAATATGTAGTGGAGAACCCTGCTTCATCTCTGATGAATTGAATATGAAGGACCCCAATGGAAACAAGGCAATATAGGCTTTCTTTGGGTAAATCCTTGTATTGCACACCTAGTATGGACCTCGCTTTGTTTTCTGCAAACTGTTAATAAAGTATTCAATCAATCAATTAATCTGTCTAAACTGAGTGGTCCTTGGCTTTCAAAATCGTTGAAGATCCCTGCTCTGTATCAAAATCCTATCTACAAGCTCTCAAGTGGTCACAGCGTGATGCCTTGTGAGATTTTAGATCTGCTATTTTTGGCTAATGTTCCCCTAATAATAATGCTTGTTAATCCCCGAGAATCGTTGGCATACATAACTCAGAGAGTGCACAAAATGGAAACAAATGGACCTGTAAATCTTATACGTGTCCATTTATTTCCAATTGTTCACTCTCAGAGTTAAATGAGCACTCAGGATTCTACAGTGTAATGTCCATGATGCCACAGAGGAAGTCATAGACGTAGAACACTCCCCCACGTGTGAGGTGTGGTCGTGTGGGAACCAGTCGAGACGGAGGTGCCTTTCAATCTGCACCGTATTCATTCCATTTGAATTTCCTTTTGACAGTAATACTGACAGTAATTGAGTAATACTGTCAAAAGGGAAATTCTACCTCACCACACACCTAACCTCAACTTTTAAACTAGAGATGTCCCGATACTGTATCGGATCCGGATCCACCCTTATTTGTCATCATTGGGTCATATCGGTATTGGCAAATATGCCAGTCTAACCACAGATCCGACACAGGGGTAAGGGGGTTGACACTATGGCAGTTAAATTAAATGTTGGGGCATGTGGAATTTGCTTTGGAGTTGCCCAAACTGCAAGTGCACATTTTAGTGAGGAGTCTATTCCCGGCTGGTGGACTTCATATAAGATATTTTTTGTCTTTTTTGTATTATTATATAGGTATATTATTCTCTGGTGGTATCGGTATTTGGTAACGGTATCGGCTAACACAAAAATTGTGGTATCGGGATCGGATCGGAAATGAAATCGGGATATCCCTAATTTAAACACAAGGCTGGCTGGCACGTGCCACTTTGTATATCAAGACTGTGAACATAGATACACACACACACACAGCACACAACACATACAGATAATGTTTAGAAGTAGGAACCATGTACAGCACTTTCAATCACACAAAATGTGCTATATGATGATTAATGTAGAGACTTTCTTTTTTGCTATTCTTTATTATTACTTTGTTATTGTTGTTATGGCTGCTACGACGTGTTGGAGACCAAAATAATTGTTCTTTCTTTCGTGTACTCAAAAGAGCACGATAAGAGTCGTATCATCAATCATACTGTAATCATCAATCATCATACTGTAATTTCTACTGATGGACCTGGTACAGCCTGAGAAGTCCATGTGCATTGCTAAATGACATAGTTGAAATGATGTTGATGTTATCTGAACAAAGCACTCCATTTGAACCCTGTTTCAGCAAATCGACTGCCCTGTTCACTTCACAGACAGAGGCACCTTCCAACAGCCCACTGTCTGTAAACGTCTACTGCTCTGTAGGCTAGCGCATCTGACATCAAATGCATTCAGCTGGCCCAAAACTATTCTAATTCAGTTGTTTGTTTTCCTATACACAGAGCTTTATGTGTCCGTGTGTATGTATGAGCATGGAATGTGTGTTTGCGTGTATGAGCACGGAATGTGATGATCTGATTGGCTGAGCAGCACGGAATATGACGTATGATGCTGTCACTTCCAAGCGTGTCGCGACGTTTGACATGCTTGCGGTTTTAGGGTTAGGTTTGAGGGTTTGGGCTAGGGTTAGTAGCCCAGTAAGTCAAACATTACTATTTCTAACCCTAACCCCAACCCCAAACCTAACCATAACCGCAAGCACGTCCCAACACATCGTTTTCTGTCAGAAGATGTCCGGGTTTCCCTCTTATCAATGCCAATCGTGCCTGGCATGTTGCCAGACTACATGGGACTGCTCGAAAAAATCGGCTTGATGAGCAACCTACTGGGAATAATCGCTTGATAACTGGGTATCGGGTGTCACTTCACACAAGTGTGATTTTTGATTATTCTTTGATGTAGAGCTTTGAAAGACATGCCATTTTATCCCATGACTGGTGTTGGAGCAGTGGTTCCCAAACTTTTTCATGTCAAGGACCCCCAAATCGTCATGTATTAGGCTGCGTACCCCCATTTGAAAACATAATGCAGTGACCCTGATAAGAGAGGACTTTTTACGGATCTAGCAGACAGTGATTCAGAAACATATTAATTTCAAGGACTCCCAGTTTCACATGCATTAGGCTCCGGACCTCGATTTAATGGCATTTCTATCTCTGGGACCCCCCAATTTATATTGTAAAACCAACTGCTATTGTAACTCTGAGAGTGTACAAAATTTGGTTCCATTTGTACACTCTCTGAGTTACAGACCCATATGGGTGGTTCCTAACTATCACTAAATTAGGTACCCCCTGGAACTCCCCCAGGTACCCCTGGGGGTCCCTGGACCCCACT
>OOFJ01133205.1:0-10682 GCA_900323375.1 Benthosema glaciale | reverse complement strand
AACAAGAAGGCGACTTTCTCAAAGCTGTCCCTGGCAGACAGACAGCGTCCCAAGTCACAACTTTACATTGTGTGCGTGTGTGTGTGTGTGTGTGTGTGTGTGTGTGTGTGTGTGTGTGTGTGTGTGTGCGTGCGTGCGTGCGTGTGTTTTCATCTCCTCAATTGGCCATTCTGTCTGCACTGTTCTATGTGGTAATGCACCGACAGGCAGGTTGAACTCGAGCAAATATAGCCATTTTGGTGAAGTAATGTGATGGAGTAATGGCCATGAATGGAACGAATCATTTTGAACAGCAAGACAGTTGATTACACAGCAGGAGGCATTAGTATCTGCCCAAAGGACACTAATCCATATACTTCAGTCTCTTTATATGGTTTATGCATTTAAATGGTCTATGATTGCTTTTAGGCTTATAGCTGACATTATCATAATGGTGGTCCATTATCATGAATACTTTAGACAGAAATGATCACATCAACTCTAATGTAACTGCAAGTTGAGAAATTAGGTTGAGAATAGTGCAGGCTATTCAGGCAATCCTGAAATAGGTTTAAAATAAGTCTATGCTACCTCGGTACCTCCCCTGATACAGGTGTGCATATTTGATGCAACAGTGCAACTAATAAATTATTACAATAATGGTGAGTGCGCATGTTGTACAGCAACTACACTATTCAAAATGTACCTGATGCACCTGATCTTTAATATTTATTTCATGGTATTGATTCGGATTCCATCTTCAATCTGTAATACTGCTGTTCTGTATTCACTTTGTGAGATCACACACATGCATGACCACGTCACATTGCATTTTGTTCAAAACAATCAAATTGCTTTCCCTTTTATTCCATATACTGCTGAGCTGCACTGTAATGCTATAGTCAGTTTTTGTTGGACAACAGTAGCTGCGCAGTTACTGAGGCTTAATCCCTAACAGTGCTGAACAAATTGCTCTCATCTACAACAGTGTGGAGTCTCTAGGAACACTCTCGGAGACACTATAGGAACGTTTAAAGGCTGTGCAAGAGCTGACATTTCTGTCAACAGGGAATTACATCTTAGGATAAATCACACTGAAATACTGCTTTACCGACAGTAGCTCCACCAGCTCAGTCAGTCACACTCACAGGCGAGGTCTGTTATTTGTAGTCCCTGTGTGGCGTAGCTCAGTAATTTCACACTTTATATTAGGGTAAATAGTGTACTGTAGCCTACATTTGTTTTATATGAGTTTTCAAGTCAATTATTTGTGCCATTATGATGATTGAAAATGACACTCTACACTGGCGCCACATTTCTTGAAAAATAGCTCAGAGAATTCACACAGCTTTGACCATAATAAATAGGATGGTAGAGTAGCATCCCAGGCTATTAGTGGCTGAGGGGGATTCCCCCAGCATGCCTCAGGGCATACACACAATGTTGTTATTTTTATTGTGTAAATTACTGGGGGGGATGTGTTTGGGGGAAAGTTTATGTGTTTAATATAATGTTATGTCCATTCTGATTGCGGTTCCGGTTACACCATTAGTGATGGGAAGCACCCTCTCCCTTAAGAGCACCATGTTTGAGAAATCCACCGGTCATTACATGGTGCTAACACAAGACAGCATCTACAAAATAATAATAATAATAAAAAAACACACCCAGTGTGCAGTAAAGCCTTAATCACACCAAAGGGTCACCGTGCAACTCCTTGGGTCCAAACCGTTGCAAGGAGTTGCATTATGGCTCTTTGGTGTGATATGGTCCATTGAATTCCATGCATTGAATCGCTTGGGACAATGTGCGTCAACGCGCGTCAACGTGCAACAAGGGACATGCGCTAAAACAGTCTTGACCCTTTGGTGTGATTAGGGCTTAAGTGGTTACTTGGATGAGATTATTTCATTGTGCTACAGTATAGGTATACCATATGAACTAAAGGAACAATGCTAATTCCAGTCCATTCATTTAAATACCAACGGTACTTGGAAGCAAACCACACCTAGGTGTTACAAATAATACTGCAAATTAAAGGTCAAAACGGAAGGCTATTTGTCTTGCGTGCATGTGCATTCGTCATCAGTTCATGTGTATGCATGCTGTCTCTCCCTGTGTGTGTGTGTGTGTGTGTGTGTGTGTGTGTGTGCATCCCGTTTGCGTTAAATGAGTGTAATTAGTTGTACTGTAGCTTTCTGTCTCAGGTGTTCATGGAGCCACACAAAGTACATACCGACTAGAATAGAGAAGCAGCTAGAGGAGGCTCAAATATCTGGTGGGGTGATGAAAATACTTTACAGCTATTCAAAAATCACACCTGCAATGTGAAGTGAGCTGTGCCTTGGAGTCAAGCACAGTTGTTGACTTAAGTACACGGTTGTAATTATGCGGGGTGTGTGTGTGCGTGTGAGTGAGTGAGTGAGTGAGTGAGTGAGTGAGTGAGTGAGTGAGTGAGTGAGTGAGTGAGTGAGTGTGTGTGTGTGTGTGTGTGAGTGTGTGTGTGTGTGTGTGTGTGTGTGTGTGCGCGCGTGCGACCTGAAAGGTAAAGACAGACATTTAGTACTCTAAACAGACATTCATACATACATGCATACAGACGGGTGGTTACACACCAATCAAAAATAGGCGATCGACAATCTCTCAGCACAATGCACGTATTGTGAGCTTTGTAGGTTCAATTACATTTTCATTTTCATTCAATTTTCCATGGCCAAATAAAGATGTGGTGGCCCTTGGGTAGAACATTTTCAGAATGATACTGTATAATACTGTATAATGTCTGAATTGTTTTGTCATCCAATTGCACTTGGCCCTTTCCTGGCTGGAGGCGCCCCTTACATTGTTGTGTACAAGTGTCTGCAAAGAAGGTTTTCCACTGAAAAACCTACGTTTGTAGACAAGTTACAGCACAACAACTCCATAGCTGTTACTATAAGAGTAATGGAAAGTTTACAACAGGGACTGTCAGCGTCTCTTGGTCCTGGCTCAGGCTGCCAGTGCCAACCAGTGACAGGTACAAAATGCAGTTGTCTTTGGCTAGAGCAAAGGCAGCACAGTGCCATTTTACCAGATAAAGAACAACAGATGGCCGAGATGTTCTTATGTTGGCTGCAACATTTGTAAATGAGTATACACCTGAGAACTGTCTCCACCCCCCCTCCCTCCCTCTCAGATACAGGGAGGGTATGAATCATTAGCAGCAGAGAAGAGGTTTCTGGCACAACTTCACCTACGTCCAAGATGCCCGAGAAGGGAAAAGATTAAAGAGGTCAAAGCTCCAGCAACACGTCGTGTAGTACTGTATATAGAACAACCTTTTTGTGTTAGACCAACATGTTTGATTATAGGATTATAGGTAGGTTTGAAGCAGGGAACAATCCAAAATTACTATCGTCTAGTCACACTAACAAGTCCTGGAAGGTAATGTTATTATGTAAATCTTCTCATCAAGCAGCTTGAAGAAGGTCTTATTGAGCGAAATGTTGCATCTAATAAAGATCTTCTTGTACTGTGCAAGTTGAGCAGTGTGCGGGTGCTTTCATTGATTTTCGTTTAACAATGTCTGCTTCAGCTACGCACGCACCTCTCACTACGTTATTGTTTTCACCTCATGTGCAAAGGTTCTGCTACAGTTGTGGATTCTCTACTTCAAAGGTTTTATATGTAGGGGACAAATATGAGGACTTCTCAGTTTTATGAGATGTTATAGTGGTCCTTAAATATCTCTCATTTATGTGTTGTTGTTGTTGTAGTAGTAGTTGCTCTAGCTCTAACTACTCTAGGGACTTCTAGCACGTAATTAAATGTTTTTAATAAAAGTGTTTTTAAAGCGTGGTACATCAACAAGTGGTATTTTACTGTAGGTTAAGGCCTCCTCTAACTTAAGTACCACCCCTTAGTTGCAATTCTCCATTTTATGGAGAACAAATGTCCCTTATTGGATACTCCCCTTTTACAGACTCTGCCAGTCTGGGAAAAGGATTGGCCTGAAGCCACATGACTATACATAAACCCATGTTAGATTCTTCATTGGTAGATATGATTATGAATCATTACCAGTTTCCAAATTTTACAGCGTGGCTAAACGCAAGAGATTATACCATCTATGACAGGGCTGTGGCGTGTGTGTCAGTGTGTCAGTGTGTCAGTGTGTGTGTGTGCGCGTGCGTGCTAAACTTTGTATGCAATGATCGTGCTGAATCCTAAACAAAAATTGGAATCATAGTCATAGATCTGAGATCACATTGGATCCAAATCTGAACCACGATTCTACAGTACGCAGATCCCGAGATCCCCATTATCTTATTGGCTAATAACGTAACATCTGGGGTGATGTGGGCTAGAAAAGGGCACCCACGTGCCGTTTCATGCCCGCACAATTGATGGTTAATCAGTGCATCTCCCCCCAGCCTCATTCGGCTGACAGATTGCCACACGTGACAGTTCTTCTGCATATTAAAAGAACGCTGTCAAACGTGAACAATAGAGACAAGAGCCACAATGGCTCCTTACAGACTCTTTTACAGACTCTCTTTCGGCACCAACTGTGCTAATAGCAGATTGGGGCTGAAGTCAATGCAGCCTTTCTGCTCTATTAGTTTTAAGCACTGCACTGCACTGCATGTTTTTCCAATGAGGATTCTGCCAAGCGTTTTCTCATGCTCTGTCGTTTTAGCCTTGGATCTGTGATCCGTCACATGCGCCCGCAACACATGTGCCTTGTAAGTGAATACTTTATCATGCGGTGGTGTCAACGCATTGTGAGCTTGTAAAGCTGCTATTTTCGGCGCTCAACACCATCGTATGTAAAGGTGATACATAGTGTTACATTATCCTGGGCAGCATTCCCTTTCGGGTGTATGAACCGGTCTTGGTAGGATGGTAAAATACGTCACGTTGTAGTCAATATTTGTAGTCAGCAGGCAGGAAACCTCAAGGAGGAATCAGTATTATGAATGGCGGAATTCTTATTCCGCCTTGTGGTTTCCTGCACGATGACTACAAATCTGACTACAACATGACGTAAATTACCATCCACTCCAAACCGGTTCATACAGCGAGTTTGGTACACAGACCAGGCTTTCCTCCGCGGTGGAAAGCCTGGTGAGGCGAGGTTAGTGTTACATTAGCCGATATGGTCAATTTCATCAGGCAGGGCTATGGTAATGGTCTAAAAGGCTCAACATAAAAGCATACCACGGTGTACTTTTAAACACATTAACCTTATCTCAACCTACCATATGATGTGAGTTGACTCACCTTCCTCCCTAAAGAGCAGTGTGACCTCCATGACAAAAGAGTAATGCAGCAGGGATTTGGACCATGTGAGGCTCGTTTGCAGCTGACAAAACATAACACCCGTGAAATGGAAAGTGGACATTTCGCACATTTTGGTCATCAGAGGTCATTTAAAATAAATGTGAGTCTTCCTGATAAATGTTTATAAAGACGTGCAGATTATTTTTTTGCTTAGCTGCCAGAAGGCTATACCTTGTCAAAAGGAACACATTTTGTATATGCTCGTTTCAAATTCAGTTGGTACTCGTTTCAAATTCAGTTTGTGACACATGATAGTGCTGTTTGAGCCGCTTTTCTATACATTCAGCTTTTCTATACGTTCATTTTTACACACTAAGGTACTTTTCAGCCAATTCATTTGTTGTTGTTCATTATGTGGTGTAGGCCTACTGTAAAAATATGTGAATGCTTCGTTTCCACACTTAGTTTTGTTCTAGGGAGCGAAAGCAGACCTTTTCCAGATGACCTGAGAGATCTGGATGGTTCATGATATCGCACAATGTATTTTGACTAAACCATTCAATGCTTTATAGATCAAGTAGTACATACATACAGTAGTATTTTGAAATAGATTATTTGACATTGGTAGCCATGTGTAAAGATTCAAGCACTGGAATGCCCCGCTTTATGTTGAAATTCTTTGTTGGAAAAATCCCTTGAGATGAATCATCTCGTTTTCAAGGGGGTCCACATTACAGAATACATACAGTGTGTTCTTTTTCATAAAAACACAAAAAGACAAGACATATAGGAATACATACAGCAAAACACAGAGTGGATCATTGAGCGGATCATCGTTTGCTTAAATTAATAGATGTGTAGTGATATGCTATTATAGTGATCGTGATTAGTCAAAGCAGACACAGTTTGTCTCGAGGTGAGAGGACAGAGCAGTTTTGAACAGCCTAGATTATGTTATTGACCGGATATGAATAGGTAAATTATTCCAATCGGTAGGAGCTTTAAACATGAATCTAGTTGGCTTTTTTGCAAACTAGATTGGATACCCTTATTGGAACTTTGAAATAGATTTGTGTACAGTGTCTTAGTTGGTGTTGAGAGGTGTAGGGGACCAGATACTGTTTTAAATACTGTGGATAGTTAAAAAATGAATGCATTTGAAAATAAAAAGCTCTGAATCAACTGCAGTCGTCTGATCGGTTTCTTTAGGGAGAACTGCAAAGACACTGTTACAGTGGCCACGTTGATTGTAGCGAACCAAGAGTAGAAATGTTGTCCTGGAAAAACACTGGTTGTTTACAAGTGTGTGTTATCCCTTAATTGTCAGCCGCCAGTCTGGGTGCTGCATATTATTAAGAAAGCCAGGGAGTCCAGTTGTTAATAACCAATTAAGTCCTTTTCAAAAAAATACTGTTCTGTAAGAAGAATAAAGCCCTCAATATTGGAGAGAAGTTGTATTTGTTTCCTTGCCTTGCCAAGTATTGTAATATCAGTAGACGCAATAAGCTACTGCAGAACAAGCCACCTCAACATAGCAGGGATCAACATGATCGCAATGGGCAGTGCTGTCCTCAGTCGCTCTCCCATGCGGCTTGTAAAACTTGTACTTGGACCACTAAATGGAGAGTGTTTCGCACTGGGACGATGTTTCCATGGAGGGCCATATCATCTTTAATATGTCCAGTGGTGTGATATTTCACAGGGCATGAAAGTGTTTGGTGGGTTATCTTCAAAGACAGAATCAGCCATGCTTACCTGTAGTGTAGATGAAGAACGCCGTCGGAGAGAGATTGGATTGCAATAAAAAAATCTGAAGCTACAAGACGGAACATTCAGCAGCCAACATGACCCTGATGCAAGCTGTCTCGGAACACCTTCATATCCAATAAAAACCTGATTTATAAGTGGTTCAAAGAGCAGATCCACAAGCTCTTCGTGTGCATATAGATACGTAGTTGCTTGTGCACAACTAGATACTGTATAAATCAGGCGTAATATCCACATCTGAAGTTGTCTGATAAAAGTATCATGAGTCACACAGCTGTTGAACCAATGAAATATAGATCCATCATACAGTAGCAGATTTAGGGCTCTATTTTTGTCCATGCTAAACCAGGCTTATGCCTAAATAACTTTGCTCTACAAACTCACAACGTGTCGATGTAGACAAAATACTAATAAAAGGCAAAGTAGTTTAGGAATAAGGGTTTTAGCAATGGATGAAAATAGAGCCCTTAGTCTACACACACTATGAATATACACTACTATACAGTAGTTTACCAACAAGTACTGGATCATATTATTCTTTGTAACCAACCTGCTAGAACACAAGTACTGATTAGGTGTAGATACTTGACACATAAGTTAGACTTTAACAGGTAAGTTGGGATGAATACACATTAAAGGCTTCATATATCTATACATTTAACTGGTAAGCGGCAACTTTCCTCCAGTAGGCACCTGTCACAATGTGGAGGAAGAGTTTACAAACTTTCTCTAAAATGGTACAGTTCTTTGTTTAAAGTAGTTGCACAGTCAGCCCGAAACTTCCTCTTTTCTCCTTCTCCTTTTTTTTCTCTCAATGTAATGTGTCAAGTGTCTGGTGAAGAAAAACACGTACTAGTGCTGGGAATAATATTCTTGGAATTGGGAAAGTAAAAAAAAAAACCCAGTTGCAGTTAAAGTGCTCTCAATGTACTGTTGCTTCCACAGTTAGCAAGAATGCCTTGCTTAAAAATAACCTAAGAACACAGCAAGTTGAAATCACATTAATTTAACTCTAATATTTTGTAATTCTTTACAATGTTAGAAGACTTTTATTATTATTATTTCATTATTTCTGTTAAAAATAGGCGATCCACAAGCTCACTTGCGACGTGGTGCGAGCTAGAAGCTCGTAACTGGTCTATGCTCAGCGGATGACACCGTATCATACGACAAGAGTACGAATGATTGAATGAACAGTGATGATTTGACCATGAGGGACGGCGTCTGGGAGCTCACTCAGCCTTATGCCAATGTGCACATCGCTGATTTAGCAGAGAATTCAAAACAGGCAATCAATCATTGTAATGAAAGAAAAAAGCAATGGCAGTCAAATATTAAGTCACTCTCACACCTGAAGACTATCGTTTAGTTTTTGTTTGTTTGTTTTTTCATATGGTAGGTTGGGGGGGGGGGTCTAAAATGAAAAAGATCTTAATATGCAGGCCATGGTCTTGTATAAACATGTCAGCACTGAAAGACTGCCTGTGTACAAAATACACACATTATTCCAGACACGCATATAACACTTCATACATCATTGGCATACGTATTTTCTTGTTATAAATCATGCAATGTTTACATGGCCACCACAACCCATAAACTAAAACAATCTATCATAAACACTGTATAGAGATTATGGAAATGCCACTATATTTGTCTGATTATGTTGTACTTTCTTATTATACAGAAAATAAAGTTTCATTTGAATTACAGTATTAACTAGAGAAAATGCTCATTGGAGCACAGGTCTCCAAGGTTCAAGGTTAGGTAGGGATCCGATTTGCGTGATTTTTGGACAAAATCTGTAGGAGTAATATTAAGAAATGTTTTTGCGTCCTGATGGCGCTATAACAAATGTTATGTAACATTTGGAGCACACACACTCCGCTTTACAATGAGCATTACACATCCACACATCCTACACATCCTTTCGCACACAGATGTCGGAGGAAAGCATGCAAGGCACAAACTGCTCATCGGGAGCACTTAGGGTTTCAGTCAGTGTCTTGTCGAACCAGGAACCTTTCCATTCAAAGACTGACGCTCTATGTCCGGAGCAACTGCCTCAGTTTGGTGGTAACAATATATCAGAACTTAATTCAATGCAGTAAAGACGCCAAGTCATGTACAGTAAAGGCTTTCTTAAGACAGAGTATGAGGATGGGATAGCACATGCACACTGCACAGGGATAGCAAGCAACCAACACCTGGCAGGCTGGCACCGGATTACAATGCCATCTAAAATGCACCAAGCCTACATTATGTGGCAATCATCAGGGTTTATATTCAGGTCTATACAGGGAAGTTTATGTTAAGCTACAGTATTACAGCTCTTGTACAGTACAGGTGTTATTGTTTGTTATGGTAAAACTAACAGTAAGAAACAGTAATGTTACTGGGTCTCAGTGCTGCATTTGACAGTCAACCACAACATAAAATAATACTGGAAAACTGAGTGGGACTTTCTGGCATAGTACTAATTTAGTTTGAATCCTACCTACTTTAATTGCCCATGTTTGTTGTCCACACATTTGAATGGACAACAAACAATTCCATACAGCCTCTTCTGTTCAACAATTATACAGTGGCAGACACACAAACATTAAATTACAAGGGGAGAATGTTCCAATACAAGCACTGAGTAAACGCATTGAGGTAATCAACGTTTGGTAGTAGTAAGTCGGAGAGTCTTATTGTCTGTATCAGCCTTACAAAACGGTAGTCACTATGCCGCTGGGAGATGGATTGCCGAGGTTGATGTGCCAGAATTGTATTCAATTAAAGAAATAAAACTGAAGTAATAGTTTTTGGAGCCAAGGAAGAATGATTAAAATTCAGCACTCAGTGTCAGTCAGTAATGTTACAGTAAAAAACACAAACCAAGCCAGAAATCTAGTCATTAATTGGAGAATTTCAACAGCCACATTAAGACAAAGACAGGGCTAAAAGGTAGACCTTTATTAATCCTGTGGGGGGAATTCCTTTTCAGCTTGATAGGGGTTAAGTGTCTTGCTCAGGGACACTTTCTGATGACCAGATGCCCTCTCTACCCACTCAAAATGACCATTATGAAAGTTAAACCATTCACCAAAGGGAAGGAATGAATCATCTTCCATATTGAGTGGCTCTGGAAAAACTCAGAATGTCACTGTCACCAGGTCCTCAAAGACAGTCTTAGCTTCACTGTCAAAAGGAACGGCTTCAAAAGTCAAAACATGGATGCTGACAGATTTGCCAGCTTGGTCTGCCATCACTGTCTGAAACTAAAACAACATGAAGTGAATTTCCGGTGTTAGGAAGCTTTTGGTTTTCTCCTTTTAAAACAGTCTCAGTCCCCCTCACGAGCACATCGATAAATTATCTTTCAATGAAGTTTCCCATAAGAGCGTGCCCTGAGATCCGTCAGCCATCTGTGGGGAAGAGTTCTTAATCAGATTTCCACCCCTGCTATTGAGAAAGTGTGTGTCAATAAGTCTTTATGCTCCACTGGGCTGATTGTTTCAATGGCTGACTAGGTGGGGCATGAGGAGGTGTGTGTGTGTGTGTGTGTGTGTGTGTGTGTGTGTGTGTGTGTGTGTGTGTGTGTGCATGTGTGCGTGTTCATGTCCCCAGCTCTGGTGTCTAATATGACTACATTAATCTGCTCTTTCATTAAGAAAGAATCTACTGCTAAG
>OOFJ01133204.1:0-19014 GCA_900323375.1 Benthosema glaciale | reverse complement strand
AGCATACAGCAAGACAAGTACAGACCCAGTACAGACTAAAACCTGGCCACTCGGCCAGGTTTCCAGGTTTGCTTTTCCAAGCAGCAACAAAATAACATAAAACACATCTATTGCACTCCGACTATTGCCATCTCCCGATTTGCACAATAGGCTACAGCACAGTAAGAGCACAGTACACAGTAAGAGCTCAGTATACAGTAAGAGCACAGTATACAGTATGCGCACAGCATACAGCAAGACTACAGTACAAGTACTGTAACAGTACATGAAAACGTGCAGCAATTTGTAACGCTGCTTGCCTGTAACGCACATGCAGGACCAACACACACGCGCGCGCACACACACACACAGTGCGTAATTGGCTTATCTTCGCTACCACTGGCACTGAATAATGGTATTACGAGAATACACATACGGAAACAGCCTTTTCACGTTAATGTCATGTGATCTTTATGAACAAAATGACAGCTAGACAAGATGGCTTTTGTTAACTCACGTTAGTGTTGTGTTTATGTCAGTCAGCGTAATGGTCCGTTGTCGTTGTTATCCACCACCACCCGGCCACGGACTGGAGAAAGGCGTGTGTGTAATAATAATAATAATTATTATTATTATAGAAGAGGGTTTATTTGTCACTCACTGATGCCTGATACAGGCCTGTCCAAAAAGCGCCCCGGCCCTAACCCTACGTCTGTGACTGTTCACCCATCATGTATATGTGAAAATAACAAAATGTGTGATAAATATGAAAAAGGTACTCCTGTGGAAGGGTTATCATATGTTAATTTACTTATATTGACACTATAAACAATTTAATATAGGTATGGTTTTTCCGACTCATTTCGTAATTAAAACTTGTCCGGCTCATGGACTGTAAAATGGCTTCAGGTATGTCTGGTGCTCCAAACATCCTCACTTTGAATGCCAATCAACTACAGCAACCACCACTAAACAATAACTAGACCTATTTACCATGTCAAACAATACAAAATAAACTATAGCCATGTAAAAGTGGATGTAGTGTTTTTTTCCACCAGGGAGTGGTCTTGGTGAAATATAAATGCTTGCAATCAACTACTCACTCAATCAACACTAATTTGACCCCTCAAAAGTTACTCTAGTCCAATTTAAGCATTTTCGGATTTTCGAAAATCGGTTATCGGTACCCCGACTTTGAGCTGTTTTTTATGAGGTTTCCCACGGGAGTTGAATTTCAATATTTTAGGACATGTTATTAGACACCTTTAGAAACACTTTGGTGAAGACATTTCTTGGTAACGATTTAGTTCCCAGATTGGTCAAATACCTGATAAAATGCCCTTACTTAGAATGAGGAACTACTCGTAAAATAACTGTGTTGAAACCAACGTTTCAGCACTTTCAGTCTTCTTCAGGGTTTGAGGATTCCCCGAACGATGGTGTCGAAACGCTGGTTTCAAATGATCTTGCAGCGTGGCTATGAGTAGTGCACCTTATCTCTGCTGTTGTCGGTAGGCTCCTCCTGTATCCTGTGTTTGGTTCATATCACAGAAACAAAGGGGAGCATTCAGCATAAATCTGACACAAACAATGAACTTGAACAATTATTTTTTTTCCACAGAGAGCCGTAGAGTTGAACCCCAAAGATGCTACCTCAATCCACATCCTGGGTCACTGGTGAGTCTATCATTTAACCCCAAATCACACCAAATGCTATACTATGCTGGGCACTATGAGCATATATAAATATTATATACACCCACAATGCCCGCAATCTTTTTACATCCATATAGTTTTAGTGGATATCTTGCCTTGACATGACTATGAAAACTTTGGCTTTCCCATGAAAGAGTAGGAGGGCTTTATGGCAAGATAGATATCTTTGATGCTGTTTGACAGGAACTGTTTTACTGTTAATTTCCCCAATGTTTTGTCGCCAATCTCCTCCGTGTGGCCTGCTGGTGAAATAGACCGTTACCATGTTTGACAGGAACTGTTTTGGTGAAACTTATACCCTAATGGTGTTAGTCTTCCACATGGTAGGTAGTTGGAGGCTTGCCACCCTGGAATATCTTCCGTATTAGGTGTATCTTGTGGTGGAAATGACCTAAACTGATTATATTCTGGGAATTAAATTAAATCTTCTCCATCTACTCTTTCCTAGGTGCTTTGCTTTTGCAGAGTTGCCGTGGTACCAGCGCAAGGTGGCAGCTGTGATCTTTGCATCACCTCCAACAGCCACATATGAGGAGGTAAAGAGTGACAGAGTGTTTGTCCTTACAGGAGCTTCATCATTAATGAGCTTGTTAAAGCAGGATGGCTATCATCAATTCATCACTTTCTGTTCACTCAACTGGTGAAGACCATATTTACAAATCAGAATCAACCATTAACCTTGTTCTTTCTTCTTTCAGGCTTTGGCATTCTTCCTGAAAGCTGAAGAAGGTAACACATGATAGGCTTGTTGCGGTGTCACAAAGGAACACTTTACAATGGGCATTTACACAGCCTGTTACCTTGTTGTGCTTTACTGCAACATAAATAATTTTTTGAGTGTTTGTCTTTATTTTGGTTTTCCCAGTTGACCCTGACTTCTACAGTAAAAACTTCCTAATGCTGGGGAAGACTTACATGGCCATGAATGACAAGGAGAGTGCCTTACTATGGCTGACCAAGGCAACAAAGTACCCTCTGCACACACAGGAAGACAAAGAGGTAACAAACGTGAATGCCAACCTTTGGTAGCTAACTAAAGCTATGGATGTTACATCATTCCTATAGATGTATAAAAAAAATCAGACCAGCCACCGTCTGAAGTGAGTGGTACTGTACTTGTGCTGCACATACTGTATTGTACTGTACAAGCCCTCCTCCCTGGCCTGTGTGTGTTAGGCTGTGCAACAGTGACACTCGGTGGTGAACAAATGCAACAACAGCAGCGCCCATTAGGTCATAAGTTCTGCGAAAAAGGTAGTCCCACGACTCCCACCAAGTGTCAAAAAACAACATTCTGGCCTTGACAGCCGGGAGGCATACTTTTCCAAACAGAAAAGTCCAATCTGATTGTATTAAACAACATTAAACTCACCAGCATTGCAGCTGTACGAAAAGCTTGAATTACAAAAAAGCTTGAATTCCCGTGACACCGTCACAGTGGGGTCGCAAATTTATTGTGTTTAGAATTAAATGAGTGGAATACATTGTAAAAATGATTACAAATACATTTTAACGATAATTGTTACAAAACCCTAGGCTTAATATGTTACACGGGAGGAAAATGAGCACCAATCGTGCACGTTTGTGCGTAAAATTACCTCAGGGGTTAGGTTGGGGTAGCGAGTCAATGGCAGCATTATTTTGGGGTCACGGGCTATAAGTTTGGGAACCCATGCTCTATCTTGCTGCCTCCTGCATTATGTGACATTTAGAAAGCAGGTGGTACACAGGACCGTTGAGTGATTTCCAACGAGGGCTTCCAAACTCCAATTCTTCATGATGCTCAATGGTTTGTCACTCAGTCTAGATGAGGGTGGCGTGTCCCTGTGGAAAAATACTCTATTTAATATAATCTATTTAACCACATGAAATCCAGGGTCCGTATTGTGGGGGTCGAACATTCAGCAAAATTAGCAGATCTACAAGCTCACGTTATTCCTTCTTGTTCCTCTCCAGGTCCATAAAGAAGCTGTTGATCTTCTGAAGAAGCTAGGATGAGAAGACAACCACAATGACAGTTGAACTATTTTTAATTAAATGTATTCAATTAGTAGCCTCTTACTGGCCTTACAGACAGACACACACACACTTATCCTCTAATTAGTCTAATCCAAGCATCTGTTGTGGACACAAACAGTGTACACTCCTCTCTGTGAGAGAAGATATAGCTTACCAACTAATACTATACCTAATATATACATTATAGAACAATTCAACCGTCCAAATTATATATTCATGTAGTAGGGCATAAAGACGTCATTCTATCAACGTATGAACATTTGTTTGAGTGCTTGAGTCCAAAACATGCATTTAGGCTTGCTTCTCTTGCTTCCGACTCCATCTTCCTTCCAAAATTTCACTGAAAGCAGTCGGCCTGGGAAATATGAGGTTTCTTGTGGGTTTCACTACCCAATAACGACATTTTCTGATTCATGGTGGTGACATATGGGAGGCAATGGAAGAAAATTCTGCCTAGGATTTTCCCTCATCAAAAAATAAATAGTATTTTTGTACTTTGCTCTATAGACTCAAGAAGGGGTTATGATGACTTGTCCTCTGGGGCACAAACCACAAATGATTGAAATGCAGTTATTAACAATTGAACACTAAAGGTCCCTGCACACTGCTGCGTTTGTTTCAGATTTTTTGCTGTGTTTTTCTGCTGTTTTTTTTCCTAAAAGCGTGTCCAAGTTTGCAAGGACCTTTTAGTATTCTTTTTATGAAAGGTCCAAACTGTTGTAAAGATGGTCAGATACATTTATTAAATATGGTTCTTTCCACAGGCAAGATCCAACCAAAAATAAAACAAGAGAAAATAACGTTATTCGTTTTCTATATGAACAGAATAAAAATAGCCAACATTTATTTTTTTGTCTGAATCCTGAGCAGAATGCATCTCGTTCCCTGTTACTCTCACAACAGAAAAGCATGGAAGGCAGGGGTTGGTGGGGTTTATTTCATCCGTTTTGTTTCCTCATAAATCCATCTATCAACATTAAAACGGGCCATAGGAGATTAAAATGATTCTTATCTCTATACAGTCTCCAATACAGGGGCATTCTGTACAGTTACAGTGTGTATCTACACGCGATATGTATGTTACAGTTCAGACCCGTTCCAGATTGCCCAAACTGCATCCATCAAAGTCACTTATCACAGTATAATCACAGATTGATATCATGAATCAGAACATTGTTTGTGGCATGCATGTACCTATTCAGGTACTGTTAAATACATTTTTGGTTGCAGTTGGTGGCGCTGAAGGCAACCTAGAACGTGGCCTCTATTTTTGATAAGAACAAAGGCATCACAGATTTCCAACAATGGAACAGTGTCTGTGTATTTAATTAGAATAGGTATTTAATTTCTTATACAATGAATATGCATACATACACTGAGTTCGTTGATTATGGATTTTTCTTTTGTTCAAAAGGAAAGCAAGTTATGCAGTTTTGCACTTTTCTCTAGAGGAGGCTCTGTTGGCCTTTCAAACGAGTACATTTCTATTTTCTTGTCGTCCCATCCCATATTACATGACAACAGGGACAGATGAATAGATGTTATATACACAATGGGCATCTATTAGTCTTCCTCTCAATTGTCGAGCTAAACCACCCACCCTTTAGAGGTCTTAACACATCCAAAATACATCCAAAGAACCACTCAGGATTTTGGAGTGCAAGTATCCAACATTTACACGAAAGAATGCTCTGCTAATAGCCTTTCCCCTACACACACACACACCTGGTTTTGGATTGCAAAATGAAAGCATAACCATCAGAGTTGTTTGAAATACAAAAAAAGAAAGAAACAAAAGTGAAGGTTTGTTACCTCCAAAAAATAAACTGCAAATAACTAGGGATGCGTACAAATAAATAAATAAAAGGGCAATCTAAAGTAAAAGCATTGCATTTTCAAGGTTGGCATGCTTCCACTACCCTGGCAGCGAGACAGGGCCTCGAGCTGCCCAGAGAGGAGGCGCACTGTGGAAGGGATTCCACAGATGTTTTAGTTTGGCCCGTGGCACACTACGTTGTCCATCACACGAGATTTGCGTTCATAAGATGCCTTTTCTGCAAACAGCTGCTACTCAGCTCTGACTTATATGCAATTTAAAAAATAAACGTAATAAAAGCCCGAGTTACATTTAGTTTGCAAGCGTGCATCGTCACAAACTGAAATGTAATTTACCGTGTGCGACACACACAGGCACACAACTAAGTGTACATCAGGCATAAGGCTTAACGACTTCTCACACGAGAAAACAAGAAAAGTGACATGATTGAACATAGATTTAATAAATTAAATAGGAACATTTTATTTTAGAGAAGAGAAACATGGTGCAGCACTATGGCTTCAGAGGGCAGGTTCCAGTTCATTCAGTCACACTGGTCACAGAGTCAAGCCAATTCAAGCTTTTAGGGGCCAAAATGCCTGTTGGATTTACCAAGCAAACAAGTATTTACTCTATTTGCCTGTTTTGTGGCTGTGCTTTCATGTTATTCATCAGAAACAGTTTTCTTTAATTATAATTATGACCATTTTACTGCCTTAAATTCTCTCTTGCATTCTCTCCTATGGGAAAATAATTATGTTGAAAAGATATTCAATTTAAACTCGCCCATATAAACTCCCTGGCCTCCTAAGTGGTTGCTTAAGGATATCAAAAGCAAAAGTCTGATTCATGCGGCTAGATTAGGTAATGGCCATCATTGTGATATTTGATAAATTAGCAGCCAATATTAGCAACCATTTCTGCAACCTTCCACTGTACGCTTAATATATGCACGTTTGCATGCCGGTGTGATGCACCGACGATAGCAGATCTACAAGCTCACAACTTTGAAGATCGTTATTTGCAGCAGGCGGCAGGGGAATGCAACTTAAGTGTGAATCAAGCCGTTACTCTTAAAGGACAGGGAATTATACTGAAATTTGGGGTTCCAAGTGCTAGAAAATACTGCAAGTTAGGCAAATGATGACATTGGTGTATTTTGAATGGGCCACCCATTGAGGTCATCACATGGTCCGTTCATCACTTGCTACATTGGGGTCACACTTTGTCTTCAAGTTGATCTATTCAGATGTCTAATACACCTACTGTACTTTGTAGTGAGATGGGGTTTTATTTACTCCTACATCAAACGAGCATATTCAGGCAGCTTTCTCAAAAGTCCAACACATACTGCACACCACAGTCTCTTGTGAGAATCACATGAAGATTGCATGTTTCTTTTTCAAAGCTGCATTGTGCTGCCCCCATCCGATCAAGAGAGGGATTTACATGAACAAAGCTGTTGTGTTGATGTTTCTCAAACCTAAACTAAGCCTTACTTTATAAATGTTGTATTTTGTGTTTGGGTTTTGTGTTCAGTCCTTGTTACTATAAAATTGTTTCACAATTTTAAATAACACAAATAAAACACTGAATTAAAAATATTGGACTCAGTAAAACAGTTGATTATATTTATAGTCTTATCTATACTAATGGTATTCATCCATGTGCCACAGAGGTCTGAATGCATTGAAATCAGCTAGTTTTGGGTTGGAATGAAATCCAATACGCTCTGACCTCCACGGCACAGAAGTGAACACGACTGATGCAAAAGACGTACATTTTGGTTCCAGGTCTTTGTCGTCTGGGAAGCGACCCTGTTTTCCGAACGAAGGGAGGGACTTTCGCCATGTAGTTTTAGATCGCGACGGAGGGGCACCACAGCATCGACGAGCGAGCTAAAGCGAGCGAGTTGCCGTGTTGAACGTTGCGATGTTCGCTTGAGCCGGCTCAGCCCCGTTCGAGTCGCGACCCGATAGGCAGAGAATAGTACACCCCCCCCTCCCCCTACAGTCAACATACAGCGGAGTACTCCGTAACCCACTGTGGGCTCGCCTCTCACAATCAGAAGCCGCGAGTCTGCGACACTCCTTCCAGCCCCTCCCTTCGTGGGACAAGACCCGCCCCTTTGTGATGCAGAAAACAGGGTCGCGTCTGGGAACATTCCCTGTCCAATACTGTACATCCTCACTGAGCAGCCCTGTTAAATGTAAGGGGCTGCAGCCGCACACCACTGCCGACAGTGTACGGTAATCATGGAACCCAACGATGTGTGGAAGAGAGAGAGGGGGACTAGAGGTAACAGCAGTGTATATGTATGCCGCAGAATCAGGCTTCTTTGTAAAAATAAAAAGAAAACTAAAGAGAGTAGAGTGGAGCCTGTACCATGCAGTGAAAAAGTGCCAATATACACCAATCACTGCACCCCAAAACGTAGCATCCAAACGGCAAATGAGGACTTCATTGATTCCAAAATGTCCACTTGATTGATGCCCAAAAGAAATGGACAGGCTGAAGAGGAGGAGCCTCTGTTCATTTTGTCCACAATAGCTCTTAGGTGAGGCGACGGTTGTCCATCGTGTCATTGGATCAACACCACTGGGGTGGGGGGCACACACACAATAGGCCCCTTTTCCACTTCTCATCTTTGTGCAGTAGGTAAAGAAGATGGAGAAGAGGGCAGGCTGGTCAAATACTCAACTCTGTAGAACGATGATGATGATGATTATGACAAATGTTACAATACTGACAGAGGGATAGCAGTCTCCAAACTCTCTCTCTCTGTGCGTGTGTGTGTCTGTGTGTGGGTGTCTGTCAAGATGTGGGTACAACAGTAGTCCACTGTTCTTCACAGGAAGTTTGTGCATTGTGTGTGTGTGTGTGTGTGTGGTATTTTGGGGGGAGGGGGTATTCTCTTCTCCAGAGGCAGCCATGCAAGCGCACAGAAACAGACGCAACAACTACGGGTCCAACAAAAAAGAAAAGCATAAGAAATGAGGAATAAAATAAAATCAAGAGGGGGAAAAAAAAGTCAGGCACCGGACCCTGATACTACAATCACCCTTTAAAAGCTCTATAGAACTAGAGCCATAGAAGAGGTTCTCATTGGACTATCAAATTGTCTCTACGATGCTTTCAGTCTCCTTTTAAAAGGACAGAGAGAGGGGGCGGGGCAATCAGCATCCGTGATTTACCTTCGCTTCTTTTTTTTTTTAAGAGTAAAAGCTTGAAATGTTTGCATATTTTACGGATGGGGTTCAAAAATAAAATTTAAGCACTGTTGGTAGAAAGGAGGGGGCAGGAATACTGCAAAAAAAAAATGACACTAAGAATTAAGATTTGGTTTAAAATGACAAAATAGCTTATGTAAATTGGTAGTTATCTGTGCAAATTATTATTTTTTTCTTTCTTTTGTCGTTGAACTTGGCTGGATAAACAGCAGTATAGGTGGAGACAAAGGACTCCTTCCTCTCTCTGTCTCCTTTCTACTCTTGGCCAAATCCTTCCGTTTCGTCGATGGCAAACAATAGCTTCTCTTTCAGCTGATCGAAGCTCTTGTAAGGGGGCAAGTCCAGCCGGTTGAAGCTGTAACACGCAGAGAGAAGGGGCAGCAGGTTAGCATGGAAGAACATTACTTAAAAGCTTATATTTACAGTTATTACCTAGAGAACAACTATAACACTATAACTATAAAATATAGAATCTAAAAAACAAAGTGTTCCAACTCAAGTGGATGGCACAGTCCACACCCCAAGTTAACGACGATATGTAGTTTAGATGCTCAAATATATATAAAAAAAAAATTAAGAGCCAAGCATGTGAACCTCTTAGCTGAGTGTGATGATGACTGCAGCAGTGCACTCACCATGTGTGGCTTCTAGGAAGCCAGGTGTCTTTCCCCACCTTCTCAATGCAGAACTTCTGTGGCCCGTTACTCCCTAATATCCAAACGACAGGAAAAAACGTTGACGATATAAGATGAAACATTGTAGAATTGTATACTGGAAGACGTTAAAGGCCGCGCTGCCACTAACCCATGAGCTCAGCGAAGCCTCCTAGTGGCAGCCTGCAGGTCCCTGTGACGAACTGCATGAGCCGCAAACGAACCTCGTTGTCCACATCCTTCACCAGCTGCAGAGGGAGACAGAGACCGCACACACGCACACTTTCTTTAGCACCATAATTAGAATAAAATAAATAATTTATTGGTTGTCAACAATAACATGGGTTTCCTGGGGGGGCCCAGCTAAATGATTTATAATTAGAAACCAAATGGCCCCTTAAACTGGTCTATAATGGACCTTTTTAAAACCAGTTTGCTTTGTACAAATCTCTTTGACGGAGGAGGAGGCATACGTTGTTGCATAGGGGCGCGCTGGCTCAGGGGTAGAGTGACTGGATGGCAACCGCAAGGTTGCTGGTTCGAACCCAGACTCCCCCAGAGTTAGTGTCGATGTGTCACTTAACCCCTAATTGCTCCTGATGTGCTGGTAGGTACCTTGCATGGTTTCCGCTGCCATCAGTGTATGAATGGGTGAATGTAATGCACAATCTATGTAAAGCGCCTTGGATAAAGGCGCTATATAAATGCGGCGTGGTGCGTGCTTGTAGATGAGCCATTTTCAGAATGATCTCTTGTCCCCCCCTAACATTTTGGTCTAGTTTTTAATTGTTATCTGTTGACAGAATTGTCAGCATATTTAGTCATAGTTTTAGTCATCATGGCTTAGTTTTTATGTAGTTTTCATCTGTGGAAAAAAAGGTAGTGGAAGGGCCATTTGGTAGTACCTGCCAGAACCAGATGATCTGTTTGCTGTTTCTGGTGTAGTGGCGGTACACCGTGTTCCTCTGCCAGTCCTGGAGGTCTACCTCCTGCATGCCACACAGCATCACCTGGAGAACGCGCACGCACACACACACACACACACCACACAGTGAACACACAAGCCAGTACATCACTGGGATGTCATCATACCACCACTAGTAGAAGATTGGGCTGCAACTTCAAGTATCGATATTTGTCTTTAATATACTGTAATACTGTCCGAGTATGATCATATCATTGTTCACGGGGCGGCTGTGGCTCAGGAGGTAGAGCAGGTCGTCCAATGATCCAAGGGTCAGAGGTTAGAATCCCGGCTCCTCCTGTCTACATGTCGAAATGTCCTTGGGCAAGACGCTGAACCCCAAATTGCTCCGGATGTGCTGGTTGTACCTTGCATGGTTTCTGCCGCAATCGCTGTATGAATGTGTGTGTGAATGGGTGAATGTAATGCACTATGTAAAGCGCCTTGGATAAAGGCACTATATAAATGCACCATTTACTGTTCAGTGTTCAGCTCATGCCCACTTACAGTAGACTGTAAACCAGTGGTTCTCAATGTTGGGGCATGGCAGGTACCCAGATGGGTGCTTGGTGGGCTTTCAGGGGGTCTTCAGCTAAATTATTGGACCAAATGGACACTTAAGGGTCTTGGAACTCTGAAAGTGTACAATTGGAACCAAATGGACCAAATGTACACTCAAGAATTATAGTTGTCTGTGACCGAATGCATACCAAAATGGGGGTCAGTGAAATCAAAAGGTTTGAGAACCACCGCAGAGGGCTGAGGTACAGCATGCATGGACCTCCGACACCATAGCAATTCTTAATAAGGCATGTAATGTATGTTGTCAGTGGAATATTCTCGTCATGTCTGACTGATATATCAGTCAGACTAATACATATACAAACCAAACAGTGAGGATGGCTTCTACAATTACCGTATGTTTATGTGGATGCCGCAATATGAACTCCCAAAGCCAAAGGTAATAAGACATTACCCCAACCAACAAGCCAAGGCAAGTCACTAAAGATGTTTAGGACTGTATAAATCATAAAAAAGTGAGCTTTCTTGTAGGAAGATCAAGTTCAGCTAAGGTCGCCACAAAAGCAGCTAAACCAGAAATGTCAGTCAGCTTGTAAACAATTCAAGTTCTCCATTGAAAGTGATTTACGCAGTAATAACTCAAGAAGCTGTGAGCTCCATTGCAATGAACCACGTCACCCATCAATGAACTACTTCACACTACAGACAAAAAAGACACTGCCAAACAATAACTTCCAACAACTTCACACAGAGGCTTGTAGATCGGCAGGTTTTTCTAAACAGTTTGCTTATAATGACCTACGCAAAATAGGGATGCAAGTGATAAATAAAGAAGATAAAAAATATGATGGGGAGTTATGTGGCATCAGGGGTCTAGTGGTTGGGATTTTAAAGTAAATAAGGGCTCAAACATCACAACAGCAATATATAGTGCGCTGGACTCACCTCCAGCTCCTTCTCATCAAAGTACTGGAGCCACTGCAGAGGAACCACCTCGTTGAAGCCGTCCAGGAAGGCCTTGGTCTGCCCCTCCACCCCGCGGGAGAACCTCCATTCTGCCATCAGACTGCAATGCAAACAGAGTAACAGACACACGTTGGTCTTACTATTGTGAGGAAATACAGAAGTTAGTATGGCAATTTTATGAATTCCCTTTATAACCTTAACTGTGAAACCTGAGTCATACTCGGTTGCGTCACTGACGTCATACACCGAAAAGAGCCACTTGAGCTTGTAGATTGTCGGTGCAAATGGTAAATGGTGCATTTATATAGCGCCTTTATCCAAGGCGCTTTACATAGTGCATTACACTCACCACTTCACACACCGATGGCGGCGGAAACCATGCAAGGCACAACCAGCACATCGGGGGCAATTTGGGTTTCAGTGTCTTGCCCAAGGACACTTCGACATGTAGACAGGAGGAGCCGGGATTCGAACCGCCGACCTACAGATCATTGGACGACCTGCTCTACCTCCTGAGCCACAGTCACCCCGTGTGCGACACCGACGTGCAGCAAAGTATAAATAAGACAGAGCTTAACCTCTAAATGCCTAATCCTCGTCTACCTAGGGGCCGCTGGGCTAAACAAACCCAACCTCTCATGACAGGTGTATTGGCTGAGGTCTGGCCTGCCTGCCGTACCTGATGTACTCCTCTTTGTTCTCCTCTGTGACCAGGAGATCGGCGCCATCGGGTTTCAGGTCGTGCGACGAGAGCTTCCCGAGGATCTCCATGTCCACGGAGAAGAACATCTCCAGACCGCACTCCTCGATGTTGTTGTCCCTGTAGGACGCAGGAGATTATACTTACAGATCAGTGGTATTCAAACATTTTGTGCCCGAGGTCCACGCGACGGGCCAAGTTGACATCTCTCAAGGCACACGTATTCATAGCGGAAATAACCGGTAACAATACCATTTAGCCGTGTCACTACCAGTCGGCAGTCTCCATACCTGATCCAGATGAGTGAGTTGTAGAACTCTGGGTCAATGGACTCCAGGTCTTTGAGGATTAGCTTCTTGTTGAGCATACGTTTGTAGAAAGGCAGCGAAAAGCCTGTGTCGATGAACTTGCCGTGGAACAGCGCCTGCACACCACAGGGGACGGTGAGAGAGAGAGAGATAGCAAGTAATGTTAGTCTGAGAGGAAAACATCAAACAAGGTAGCAGTGTGGTAGACATCGGGGATGACACATGGACTGAGAGAGGGACATTCTTATACCGTTATTGCTTAGCGTGGCACGTGTGCATGTGTATGTCTTTCTACCTCTGGTACTTCCATTTCTGTTTATTATAATGCAATTGATTCTATAATAAATGTCTGTACCATATTATGTTAATGTGGTTCAGTGTGTGTGTGTGTGTGCGTGCGTGCACTCGCCATGGCGATGAAGCGTCCTATGAAACAGAAGTAGGAGAGGTGGTCAGGATTGATGGTGGAGGCAGGGTTGATCTGCAGACAGTAGTTGCTCTTGCCAGCATACTCAAACAGACAATACATGGGGTTCAACACCTCATGAGACAGCAAGAAGAACCACTCCCTAAACGCAAGGGACACAGTGTGTGTGAGAGAGAGAGAGACGGAAGGGGGAGGAGGGATTGAGGGATTCATTGGTACATTTAGTACACATGTTTCATACTGTGTGTGCGACTGTGCGTGCGCCAGAGAGTCTATATTACCTGGCTAGTCCACCATAGTCGAGTCCCTCTTCCCCTCTGAAGATGACATAGAGCCTCCTCCTCAAGTCGTAAGGCTTCAGGGCCATAATCTGAGCACACACATACACACAAGTTGCGTACATATAGACAGACACGTACTGTGTCGTGAAGATTGAAATTTGATTACTGAAATCATTTTTGACAGGAGCTTAAGCTGGCACGCCTGGCAACATACTGTGATGCAGGGGCATCATTTGTTGATGTTCTCATAACTGTCAAATATACTTTAATGACGACCTTGCTGCTCTTATGTTTTCAAGTCTGGTAACACAAGTACGACCAATCCACTCTGTGTTCTGTCAACTCGTTGTTAAAATGAGTACATTAATCGTTTCCCTGCACAACCACTCAACATTTATTCAGTGCACAAGGCAGCAGATCTGTTGCCATTCACTGAAAACACTGACAACATACACCCCTTGGGAGTATTATGTTCCAGCCTTTAATCTTTATTTATTTTATATGTTGAAAGTGATTTCTACCCATCTACCAGAGACGCATTTTGATGACATGTATAAATGTCAATTAAAGAAAAAATAAATCATATCCCAGATGTAATCTGGATACAAGTCATATAAGCACATGTAAATGAACCCTCTCTTACCTGCTGGAAGGAGTCTTCAAACAGTGTTTGCCTGGAGACGTTGATTTTCACATGGCTGGGGAGTGCATTGGACTGCAAAGACAGAAAGACAAAAGAGAAGGGACATTAAACATTATTTATTAGCTTTGTAAACATTAGTGGAAGAGAGGAGGCTCGTCTAAGATGCAGATGCTGAGCGCAGAACGGCTGTTCACGCAGTCTTTTGGCAAATAGTTCAGTTTATTTTTTGTTAATGTAAAGCGTCCGTGGGATTTTGAAAGGTGCTACATACTGTAAATCCAAGTTATTATCATTATTATAATGGTCCCTATGAGCATGAAGTGGAGATACAGGGAGAAGTAGAGAGAGAGAGAGAGATGGGAGATAAAGAAAGGCAATTACCTGGCACAAGTATCTGAAATGGGCAAGCTTCCACCTGAAGCTGCGTTCGTAAGCAATCTGAGGCCCCTTGGTGCTGTAGGAGAGCAGAAGGAGTCAAAGGCTTAGACGTCAATCTTCTCTAAAATGGCTGATCTCCAAAATCTTATTTCATTTAAATAATGATCTAATATTCTATACTCACAAAAGCATACGTAGCATTTTAGAATTTAGCCGTTACTGTATATATAACAACATAAGGTTTTCACAAAAGGTTTTCAAATGCATTTCGTTGCTCTCGGGCAGCAACCTCATTATCTCCATATTCTAACTTTCAGGTTTTTTTGGTAAATGAATGCCCTACTTGATTATACTACATACATACTTGTACTACTTTTGCCATTTTGTTTATTTGAATCCTTAAAAGTAATAGTTTGGGACATATGAGGTTTCCACCTGACAGAGATGATTTAGGAATACGTGTGCAGTGACGAATGTCACCCTCCCCGCCCGGGCTTCCCTTCCCCAGATACAGAGCAAATTGTGTTTGCATATGCGCTTGACAAAGCAGGATGCATCACGGTTTATTCCAACCCACAACCTCTGGGGTGGTGGGCAGGCACTTTAACCACTTTAGCACCTGGCACTTTAACACATAACCCTCAAATTCTGTTCAGGAAAATGTGATTACAAATGCACAGGAATATGGGTCATAATGATCAGGCGTTTTGTCTTACACGGAGGATTTTCCTGTGCGCGGGTCGTTGAAAGTGGTAGTGCGCGTGTTGTGATCCACAAAGTAGCGGACTCCTTCCCTCGTGTACCGAATCTCCCAACCCTCCGGCAGAGGGTCCTCGTTCTGTAGCCTGTACACACACGCACGCACAGACACACACACCAAAATATCTAAGCCAAAACATACATACAATCATGCCATTACGCAGGCCACAGTCTGTTCAGGATAGGGTGGTGTAGTGTACAGTATAAACAAAGTCAGCGGCTAAATGAATGTCGAATAGTGATCCCAGATTCTGGTTCCGTTGCTGCATGACACGTGCTCACCCTTGCGTTCGAGGGTCTTCCCACTGTGTGGTCTTAGTATTGTGGTTGACAAAGTACACTCTGTCATTGGAGTCCACACGCCTCTCTGCTTGTGGACACACAAGGGCACACACACACAAACACAAACAGAACAGACATATTAGCACCTTGTGCAAAATGTAAGCCCCTACTGTTTATACTTTTGTCATACAATAGCCCTACCGAAACGCTTGTAGACATTTTACATGTTTTTGGACAAGATATATACGTATATGAAGACATGCACAAAATGGGGACACCAGGAAAAGTAGTTAACAAATGTATGCACATCTGGTAGGTAAATTATGAATTGTGAATTTCTCTGTCACACTGATATCTCTAATAATCAGTTAAACAGAGCATGCAATGGTCAGGATTTTTAGCAAAGCTGTTTAAAGATATGGATTTGAACCAACTGTTCAAAGATACATATTCATTAGACTGAACGGGCTCTAGTTTGAGGGCCGAAACCCATGGACTGTCATCTAATGACGACTTAGCCTCTGAAGGAAAGGCAAATTTCTCCTGTGCTTCCTTCCATTGCATCTCCAGAGAATGGAGTTGAGAGACTAGATTGAGAGACATGTACGACTAGATTGTTTTACAGTCAAGTAGCATGTTTTACACTCCATTGGAAGTTTGTCAGACAATGGAAATGGGTTTCGAGCAGCTTTCAAGTTGAAATGATACTTCAGGAAATTTTCCAAAGCCTGTTTAGTTTAGAGATGGGGGTCGGGGTGGGGTGGCAAAATACATAACATTTTGGGGGTCCTTGATATGAAAATGTTTGAGCGCCGCTGATATAGCAACATAGGTTTTTCACAAAACTGTTTTAGATTTAGACATTTTTAGAATGGGTTGAGGAGCTGAACTCACCCCAACCAGGAGGCAGTGGGCCCAGAGGGTCGTTCTTAGCAGACATCATGGAGGCCTGGAAACCAAGCCATGCATCCATTCAGACCCACCAGGGAAACACAGCAATCAGGTTAGAAATATGACAGATAATCCCAGTTTCAAAAAATAGAGCAAAAACTCCAATGTGGGAGAGTAGCTGCACGCGCACGCACGCACGCACGCACGCACGCACGCACGCACAGTCTCCGTCCATCCGGCCTGGCAGTGTGTGTAGACAAAGAAATAACATGATATGTTCTCTATGAACCACTTAAACCTTATATAGTGCATTGCATGTTTTAGCAGCTAATCCAAGAAGACAAAAATAGGAGAGATGATCCAAGTACAGTGATTGTTTCCCTAGGAGGCGAGTAAGGGGTGGCTTGTTTTCACCTGAGGCGAAGGAGGCGCTCCGTCTGAACAAGACTTGAGCCACCGCCAAGCGAGCTGAAGTGAGCGAGTCGCCGTGCCGATTGGGGTCAGGGTAAATTAATTGAAATGGTGGTGGCAGGTTTGTGGCCTCACAGATCAAGGGCTGCCCTTGACAAGACTACGTAGGTTGACTGGGTCACCCAGGGGTGTTAAACAACTGGACCAGGAGAATGAAAGTAGAGGTTGGAGGAGGCTGGGTTTACATTTACATATAGCGTGTGACCTGTGTGAACACCCATCATGGTTCTTGAGGCGTACAATTCTTAAGATTAAGTTTGACATGAGCCAATAAAACCCAGCCAAAGAAAAAAGACAAAACCACAATCCTAGCACAGTTTGTGATTAACTGCACAATGCCTTTAGATTATCTGCATGCGACATTTGGCGAGCACAACTTACTACAGGAATGTAGGCCATGGCATAAAAACAAAAGGTATTGAGCAGTTACAGATGGAGTGACTATATCCACATGGTCGGCCACATCTTCAACTACGCTAATGCAAATAATTCATACAATATTCTGTCGCCAGGAGAAATAGGGCAAAGCTATATCCACATCATCAGACCTGCTGTGACTGAATTATATGGAATAGAATTTGAAGAGCTGTTGAGCCATAGCTCTTGGGGAGGGGGTGGGGGGTTGCTCTGAGCTGAAATGACCTGTGTGCACATTATGTGATGTGAAGGGTGATAAAAGCTGCAGCTGCAGTCCGGTGGGGAAAGTGGGTACTCCAATGACACAGAAGGTGCACATTGTGTAAAAAATGGTCAGAATGTGGCTCTGCTGGTGACGTTTAGCTGGAGATGCCAGCAATCTTTTTACTTGGAAAAAATGTAGAGCAGATTGCTGTGGGTGATTGCTATCCTACCTTATACCTACACTTTGTTTTGCCATTTTTTACTATTTTGAAATGCATTTTAAAATGGTTCAAATAGCCCACAACAGCCTATGAAAGGGCCAACCACAACAGCAATGTCTCTGGCAGGTTTCATTCATGACCTCTAAAAAAATCTAGCTAAGACGTTCACAGACGTCTTCGCAACCGATCGATTGTAATTGATAAGACGTCTGGGGACGTCCTGTGTAATGAAGAGGTGAAGGTGAAGAGGTGAAGATGAGAGGGGGCGAGAACAGCTCTCTCCCACTTACAGAGTAGAGGCATCTCTGGTTGAACTGGTGCATTGCTCCCTGCAGCTGATTACGCTGGCTCTGCCACGCTTCAAAGTTGCGGACCGACTCCATGGTGGGCCTCTGCCACGTGGTGGTCCGGGTATTGTGATCCACATAGTAGATCCTGCCCCGGTCATCCACGCGCCGCTCCCATCTGGACGGAGTAGAGAGAGAGAGGCGGAAGGATTGAGAAAGAGAGAGTGGCATCGGGTAAGTCGAACGAAACCGGCTCAACAATGAGACAGAACATTCCGTCTTAGCAGATTATAACATTATAACAAGTGTTTCCCCCCAAAAAAAGGGTTGGGAACCATTTTGGGTCACTCACATTGGGTTATTTGTAGAGGTGTCCAGATACTGTATCGGGAAAAGCATCGGATCCGCACTTATTTGTCATAACGGTTCATATCGGTATCGGAAAAGTACCAGTATCTGCCCTTATTTGTCATTATCGGGTCATATCGGTATTGGCAAATATGCCAGTCTAAGCACAAATCCGACACAGGGGTAAGTGGTTGACACTATGGCAGGTAAAGAAAATGTTGGGGCATGTGGAGTTTGCTTTGGAGTTGCCCAAGTGTACATTTGAGTGAGGAGTCTGCTATTCCTGGTTGGTGGACTTCATATAAGATATTTTTTCTTTTTTGTGTTATTATATATATTATTCTCTGGTATCGGTATTTGGTATCGGTATCGGCTAACTCAGAAATTGTGGTATCAGGATCGGATCGGAAATGAAAAAAGTGTATTGGGACATCCCTAGTTATTTTTTGCAGTCATTTCTGTACAGAAAGAGCTTGTATATTGATACCTCTGACCCTGTGTATTCATCTTATTAGCCCCCTGACATGTAACG